>QVOB01024494.1:0-12919 GCA_014839585.1 Pseudomyrmex concolor
TGTCGCGCGCACACAACGACGAGCTGTCATAAATCTGGCCCGCCGCGCGACAGTGCTCGCCGGTAGTAATTAACCATTCGTTGACTGTCAGTTCTTCTGACTGTGTGCGATGTCTCTGCAGGACGATCCGATCGATATGTCTCTCCTCTCTCGATGTGTTTGCGTCCGAAGAAGAGCGCCCGGGATGACACGCGCGCGCTCGCGAGGAGGCGTGCCGATTGATGGGATTGATCATGGCGAGATTAGCGAGTGACGAATTGTTATTTGTTCTCTCTTTCCCTCTTTCTCTCCTCCTCTTTCTCTCTCAGGAAGCTGTCTGTGTGCGTTTATATATATATATATATATATTCAGTCTGCCGATAATTAATTCCTTTCGAAAGGTTATCCTGACTAATCGTCCGGTCTTAGAAACAGCTTTCCCGAGACAGCTCGGTCCGACGCAGCTGCCGGGTGCTGTTCCGGTTAACGAGAGTGCACGTTTAGATTCGAAGAATGCAATTAATGCTCGCGCATAGCGATAAATATCGTCGCGGATCAATGTGATTTATCGCGACGCGTTCCTGAATTCCACCGCTCAACCATTCTCCGATATAATTTATGTACGACAACTTGTGGCCGTGAGTACAGTGGTAAATAATAACGGCTAAGGGAACCTGATGCCTGTGAAGTATATCGCGTCGGCTTTGAAATCAACGGCTTAGCCTGGAAGGTAACTGTATTATTGCTCGTTTCTTTTTTTTTTTTTTTATCAGTTTTTTTTATAAAAGTGTTGTACTCGATTTAGATGATTTGTGTGCGTAACTTTATTACATAAATAGCAATTAATATTACGCACCTCTCCAGAACCTTCAAAAATAAAAAACAATAAATAATCCATCATCCACACTTCCTTATAACTTTCGATTAATAATCCTAACATTTCCTTAATTTTTTCTTGAAAAGTAGCATTGAAATTCTTGCTGATAATTCTCGATAAATATGTAGCGAGTCCACGAGAGAAAAGAGTGAGATCGCGCGCGCGCACGTACTCGACCATGAGCGCGCAGCATATTTCGAATTCGTTTGACAGATTGTGTGACGGGTAAGTGCGACCACAAATTTGAAATTCTAAATATTGCACCGGAGGGACTCGTATCAACCATGGGTACAGGTATGTGTGCAATCGATCATTCGTAACAAGTTTTCTGCTAGGATATATCCCATTCAGAATGCTTTCACAACACTCCGCATATCTATTGCAATATGTAATACAACCGTACACCACGAGAAGTAATCTCGATACCACAATTCCGATATACATTCGTTCCATGACTATTGGTATTTCGCTTGAAAATGCTTCATAATTCGCATATTTTACATATACACATATATGTATACATATTTTTTTTTTTACGTCGCTACATAATATTACATCGCGTGTAAAAACCGCGTGTCTGTGCTTTCAACAGAGCAAAAAACAAACAAAACATTCCAAAATCGAATAGACGCGGCAAGTTTTTGCGATTTACGTTTGCATTATTCGCGCTTAATGCCGTTCCATGGTGGTGAAAAAAATTTCAGATGAAAAGACGACACTGTACACATGTGATGATCGACGGACCGTGTAACGCGCAAAAAGCGGCCGCAATTCGCACGCGTATCTCGCGTGTGAATGGTGTCTACGCGCGCGCGTGTGCGTATTGGAAGAAAAAACATATATCTTACCCAATATTCAATTTTCAACCAGCCGCAGAGCGCGAACGTCAGCTCTTATTTGCCGTAACTGTAATGTAAAGTATCTAATATTTGCCCGACGCGCCGGAGATACCAGTGACGTCTGTTTCGCTGCTGCTGCGGTGGTGTGAAAGAATATCACGGGAATAAAAATAAAAATGTTGAGCGCCGTTTCGCTACGGCAAACGGTATTGGCGGATGAGAGTGCGACGGTACACATCGAAATTGTTGCTTTCCAGCTTTACGCGGAAGAGCAAAGCGAAAGGATTCGTCGAACGACCCTTGGTGTGTGTATGTATGTACGTGTGTGTGGATAGGAGTTGGTGTGCGGCGAGAATTGGGATGAAAAAAACGCGAGAATTACACGATAGTTGTGCGCGAATGCGGCGAGAGGATGGTGACGCCGCCGGCGTCGATCGGCTTTTTCCACCTGATAAAGTTTAACCAATTAACGTCCACCGCTGCGCCGGTTAAGTCACTTTGCGACCGCGATAAAGCCGGAAAGACATCGGGGTGGAGATTCAGCTTATTTGTACACATCTCGCCGCGCGCAACGGGAACGGGAATTGGGTTCGGATTTATTGAGAATAGGAATGACGGGGAGGAGAAGGAGAGACGACGAAGGGAAATGGAGAAACGTCGCGCCGCCGTTGGGCAGACGCGTTGGGTGGCTTTATTTGCCATGGACTTGTTTAGCGAAGCGCGTTATAGCTATTGGAATATATTATTATCCGCAGACTGTCCGTTTCAGTTTGGCTTATACGCGTGTCAATATTATGCGACTTGCTTAAAATGCACGACAATATCGCATTCCGCGCGCTGTTATCAATTATGCGGTTGTCAAGTGTTGCGCATAATGTCTGTATTGTGTGGGTGATCAGACTGATCAGACTATTGTCACATAGTATGAATACTGTCTCAAATATCTAATCCATTATTAGTGTAAATATATCTGTGTAGTAGTTTTTTTCAGTAAAGAAAAACTCACGAAGAAGATAATATTTCATATAAAAAAACCTCACGCGCTGGTTTGTTCTCGAAAAATTTGATTTTTATAAAATATTTTTATAACTGAATCAACACAGCTTTATTTTCTGACGCATATATCTTAACATACAAATAAAGATTATTGCACAATTTATATTTTTAGCCTGTAAACTTTGTAAACCGGAAATATTGTGTCATATAACAAAACGTTTTACTTATTTGAGACACTAACAAACATTTTCGAGGCGCGAAATATCGCGCGATCGATTTTTCTCGGATTTTCTACGAATTTTTTGCGATAACGTTTATCTTCGTTGTATTTCTATATTCGAGTACGGTCGATCTCAATTTGCTAAATCTTCGCGCGACACAATCGGCTGCCAGCGACCGACAGTGTATGCGTTTTTCGCTCCGAATTTTCAAATTCCTTGGGATGTTACTTCGCCGTCTTTCGACGTCCCTTGTGCTAGCGCGGAAAATGAGTTTACGGTGGAACGGGATGGAAAAGAGGAGACAGGTTCGAACCGATGGAAATATTTATTCCAGAAATTTTCTTCGGAATAACGGCCCGGCTCTCTCGCGTTTATATAAATTTCGGTGTGTGTCTCTTTCTCTCCCGCGTCTCTTCTCGCTCTCGGAGTTTTCGGCGAAAACCCCGAGTAAAACCTCCAGAGTTCGCCGATAAACTTATACACTTTCTTACGCTTTTCTCTTTGCTATCTTACGTTCTTGCCTTTTTGGCTCGCTCGTTTTCTCAGTTTTGCTTTTTCATAAGTAAATATTGAATTTTGACGAAAAAACACCCGAGAGAAAATTAAGAAAAAAAAAAAACAAAAATCACGTACACGGTACGGTGATGATTTTTAAATCGGGACGCGTCGTCGGCACTTTGTCACTGAACAAAATATTTCACGTAAGAACACAACGCTGCGAAGTGTCAACATTTCGCTCGTGCGCCAGTTTCAAAAGTCTGCAGTTTCATCTCTGCTAGAAAGAAAACTCGAAATTTCACGTGGAGGGTGTGGTGCCACGAAGACGTCAGATTCTCATTTGGGTATTCGTTTTGAAGTCTCCGCGAAGTTTGGCCGATGCTCGAGGAGAGACCTGAGATACCTAATTTTGAAACTTCTCGCGTTACTGATGGTCCGTCTGCCCGGTAATTTGTCGACCTGCTGCAGAAAATTTATGAACAAAGCTCGCTCCTCTCAACAAACTACTTCTTCCGGCACATCCGCGCTTTATTCGGGTGTTTCTTTTTAATTAATTTTGTGTCCTTTTCTTTCTCGGAGCTTTCTTTTTTTCTTTCGCGGCGTCCCATTGTGGCATGAAAGATGTACACGATAGTTGCGCGCTATCAGATAGCGCTTTTCTCTCTGTGAATTAAATATTAAGAGCGATGTAGAAAATTATGCGCTCGAACGCGATGTGACAATTTTCACCGATAAGATCTGCAGACACGTTATTACGACACATGAAAGATCACATTCGGCGGATAATGTTTATTTATCGAGTAGCAATCAAACGTATTTTTGGTGATTATCAATATTTAACAAAAGCAGATGATAGATTTGATACGACGGGGATATTATGTCGCCGCGCATTAATTTCATCATAATATTATCTCCTCATTAGCTCGCATTAAGCTGATTGCAGTATTAATTATGCGAGAAAGGAGACTGCGAATCACCTCTATGGATAAATTTAATCGCTGCATACACACACAATTTACCAGTTTCACATCTAATAATTGCGGCAATATATATTCACGCTAATAATAATAATAATAATAATTGCAAAGATAATTCTTCTTTTTATATCGTTCTTTTTTTTACATTTTACCACATGTACGCAATATCTTTAGCGCATTTTTAAGCTCTCTGTTTTATCAATTTAAAACGTTTTAATAAAAAAAAAACAAAAAAAAAAACGAGATAGCTTGTAAAATAATTAAACATTTTTATCAGCCGTTTGCAATTTATCAGTAATTCGCAATTTCTGAAGATCCAAGCAATGCTCCTTTGTCAAACAAATCGCAGTAGATATCTGCGAGTTTATTTCGTACACGCGATTATCTCCGTCGTTTAATTATGCGACAGCGCTCGAGACACGAGTATCTAATTAATCGCGTCGCCACTTGCTTGCTGCGAGGTCTGATCGTCTGGTTTCGCGGGAAACATAAGGTCGACGTAGTAAGCGGTGCGAGTATAAGCGCACGGCATGCCGAAACAGTCGGGTAATCCCGCGCCTCCGTTCTTCATCACCCAACTCTCCTTGTCTGACTTAGTCTTATGGGAAGACGAGATTTACCTTTGTTTCATCACGTTTTGCAGTTTCGTAACGTGGCGTTTACTCTCTGTGTGCCTCGGCTGCAATTTCGCCGGGGCTGTATTCCGACCGCGCCGTCGCGTCGTCGTCGTCGTCGTCGAGACGGCACGATGGGGTATTAAGGTAATGAGAGTTCTCGTATTCCCGTCTCTATGTATCCGCACATTCGATGGCACGGGACCAAGTTAAAGTGCGATTTTCCACTCCGAGGAGATGATTCGACCCGCGAAAGTGGACGATAAAAATCTACCTTCGCGAAAAAATTATGGAAAGGAGGAAGGTGGAAAAGCGCTGTTCCTTCCGATCGGTTAAAGAATCCAGATGAAGTAACGCAAATATATATACAGAAAGAAAGAGAATATATAATTTTATATAATCGCAATCGCGTATATTTATGACTGTGTAACCGCGCACATGTATACCGTACGGAAACACTATCGAGATTCCGATTGTTTGCTAAATACGATAGAAAATATGGAAACAACATCACATTGCGGATTCTCGACGCATTTCATATGCGTCCGCGATACGCATTTGATTCGTACATTACACAATGCCGACGCATGTAGTATCTAGCGCGTGCTTGATTAGGATTAGGGATTAGGTTAGCGGATGAATCATATAAAATGAGAATGGCTTCCGCGTGTGACTCGGAACGGGTAGTGATTGAAGCTTGAATTGGGGTAAATTTAATTTTCAAATGTCAGTAAACACACAATGAAAGGGAAGGTGAGGTTTTTTTCCTTCATTCTATTAGCGATCGATGGTGTGGTTTCGACTTATATAACGCGGAACATTTTCCCGATCAAATAACGCGAACTCGCGCGCGATTTTTCATATCATTGTAGTTGAGCGCGTTTCGGGCAACATTCGAACGCGCTCGGCGCGGTTACGTAAACTCGAAAAGTATTTTCCTAGCGGAAATACACTCGCGCGCGCGAGAATATAGCGGCGGTTATACGATCGAGAAACGAAACAAGCGGACGCGCGCGTGTCGTTTTATGTAATCTCGCGATAGTAAGATTCGCTTTGTGCTTCGCACAAAGCCATCGGGCGCCATTTCGCCGAATGCCCCGACTTTTGTATGCATGTCTATTTCCCGAATACGTCGTTACGGAGCCGGAAACGTTTGTTCGAGGCTCATTGAATTTCCCGCATTGCGAAGTTTCCGTGTGTATATACGCGCGCACGACTGGAAGTATAGTATCGACGAATGTTTTGTAAACGCTTAAATGTGTTTTAGTTTCCGATAGCCCAGACATCGGCGAAACGCCGTATAACGCGATATTGCGAAAATAGCGTATGTATGTACGCGCGCGCGCGCGATTGCGCGCACATAACCGCGAGTTGGTTTATAAAAATCGATGAATTACATTATCGTTGCGCGTTTTGCCTCGTCCGGCATACATCACATGCCGCGTTACGAGGTTTGCAAAGATAATGGAGCGTGTATGCTATATACACACACGCGCGCGCGCGGTTGGTCAAATAGTTCATACCCCCCCGACCGAAGCTTGCCTTCGCAGTCTCTTGAAATTTCGTTCCGCGTGTGCAAATTCCGCTGGGATCTACACGGGAAGAAAAGATTGGAAGGATGAGATATATAAAGCCCCGCCGCCCGGCGACGCGCTCATTATAATATCGCCGGATAATCCTATATCCCCATTTCATACTGATCGATCCTTATCTTCGTCGGATCTAAGAGTTACAATCCGGAGAGTTAGTTGGGATTCAGAGAAAACGCTGAGCTCTCCATAATCATACCTCGGAATTGCTTCTCGCGCGCGGATTGAGGAGATTTTTCGGGGAGGGAAAGAGAGAGCGAGAGAGCGTAGAATTTGATATTTGCTTAGATCGCGCTGGAAATGTTTCCGGCTGGAAAAGCAGTTTTGTTTTTGTTTTATCTGTGTATCTACTCAAATTTTGTTTTTCTACAAATTGTTACAAGTTGATTGTTTTTTTTTTTGGTTTGTTGAATATAAGTACACATAGCGGTTTTTTAGTGACCTAGGAAAAACATATATTTGTATATCTATGTATAAACATGTATGCGCGAAACATATTTCGAAACGTGATGACGTAATGATCGGACGGGTGCGCGTTATCGACGTGTCTCTCGCAAATAGGACGGAACGACGCGGCACGGAGGAAAGATATCGGTCGCGCAACTTGTCAAAGCGCGATCGCAGCTGCTGTCGCGGCAAAAGTTCCGGAAAAGAAAAGTCCGTCAATCGATCGTTGGTTCATTGTGCGAGGGGCTCCATTCTTTTCTCGCGAAACTGGGACGAGATTCCGAGTTTCAGATAGCCCCTTAAAGGGACCCCTCGCCTCATAAGTGTCCGTATATTTTCAGACACTCGTTGCATCGCCTCCGCCATCGCACTCCGTGTCGAACAAAAAAAAAGGGGTCGATAAAAATCACGTATTCGCGAAACGAGGAAAATGTGCGCGTATTGTGACGCACTTCCACTGCGAAACATCGCGCTCAAAAAGTATAAATCACTTCCCGCTTTTTTTTTGCCGATGACTTCCCCATCCCCCTTATATACCGTTGCATTCCTTCGTAGCATTTTCCGTTCGATTTCTCGCACAGGTTACAGCACAAGCGACCGGCGGCGGCGGAGGGGGGTAGCGCACACATATTTTCCCAATCGCACAAGCATTCACACACAGGTTCAGCATTTCAATGAAAATTATCGGTATTGTTATCGCGGGTATTTTCGGGATGTCGCTTATGAAAATGGATTAAATGTACTCGGCGCGCGCGTAAAATTATTCGCCGCCGCATATCGGCGATTTCGCCGTCGCGCTACATGCATGTCGCAAATATTGCAGCAAATGAGTAGGATTACAACGCGCGAAGAATACTTTATTAGCATATACAGAATGTAATAATTTTCTATTCATTTATCAAGCTAGTACATTTTAGTTTTATTTATTTATACTTTATGTCAATGTTTTATTTTGTTTTGAAATGTAACCTGTATATTGAAGTGCTTTTAAAAAATGGAAATAATTATATTTGTCGGAACAATAGAATTAAAAGATTTATATCGGTAACGCCATTACTAAAAGCGAATTGAATTAAATTTATTGTCTACATACATATACATATACGTATATACATTGCCATTTTTCAACAAATAACGTTTCTATTTATTCTTTTTTATTTATATCGACGTCAAAGAGCGTGCAAGTGTATGTATGCGCGCGAAACGTTATTTTCGGTATTGTGCCGGAAAATTTCGATGCACTCTCCCTTCTCTCTTTCGGGTCGCTACAAACCGTGAGATATATATATATATATATATATACGTGGAAATGTAAGTCATTATTGTAATTACCGGACACGTCGGCATCCGCTGGTAAATATATGTATGGCCCGGGCGCGCGAATCGGCGAGGAGGAAACCGATAAACTCGCGTATGAATTGTGTTTCACACTGGCGCGATAATGGCGATTTTGAAAGCTCGGCCCGACGAAATTACGACGGTCCAAAATGTTATTACTCGCTTTGAATATGCACTGCCGGTAATGCGGTGTTCCTTTTTGCTCTCGCTGCCGAAATAAGCCGGTCCGGTGATATATTAGTGCCGCATAATAAAGTTACTGTTAATGAATGGCCGCACGTAGTATCTACGTTGCCATTTTTGTTTGGTTTTCGCGGTGGAACGCAATCGCACCCTGTGACGTACGAAAATGTCAATCGCCTATGTAAATTGCGTCAAACGGACTCGTCCACGTGCTGGCACGCTGAGTTAACGTTTAACGTTTAAGAGCCGGAAATCTGTTAGATTCAAAATGTTCGTGCACGCGCAAAAATGTGTACAATAATATTTTTATACAAATTAAATAGGAAACACACGCGCGCACACGCATAAAGCGATTTAAATAGAAGAGTCTGGGCTTCTGTATAAAAAATTTAACTAGTTACATTAATGAACTCATTGATAAAACGTCAGCCTTTTTTTTTAAATTTGACATATGTGTGGGTATGAGTTATCACTTGACATTCTTTTTCTTCATATTTAATTCGCGTGTTTCAAATTAATTTCGCCATGCATTTTGCTCGCTTCTCTATAAAATATGAGCAACTGTTTAATTCATGTTGCGTAAATGGCAACGTACATAAACGGTTTGAGCATCAGCATAAATTTCACTTCGGAAAATATTTGATCTTCCATACACGCTGCGCGCTGACCGTGCGAAGCCGTACGGATTCATTTTCCGACATATATAGCCAAATAATATTAATTATCTTATGGATTGGACAAGCCATACATGATGCGCCGGCTTGATTCAATTTTATGAAAATAATATGTATGTCGGGGATTAATTCAAAATACGCGCGTTACGTTGAATCACGGATACAGCTATTGCTAATGAATCCACATTGAGTTAAGAATGACGCTATTTTTCATTTAAAACGTCAACTGCCGCTATAACGGATGTAAGTTTTTAGTTTTAACATTTCAATTTCATTTTTCATTTTATATTAATTATATAGTTAATGGTGTTTTTTTACTATATATTTTTTTATTGCCCGTGCGCTTTCCTGTTATTAAGTTTCACTAACTACGTCGTGTGTGTGTTCGTCACACTTAAAATCTATTTGTTAAATACTCATATTCTAGCGCGGAAAATTTGCATTTGGCATTAATTTCTATTTTATTATATTCATGGCCGGCATTTGCATATTATTAATTAAATTTCGCGATGAATTAATTAAAATTTATTTAAATACACATGAATAAATATTATATACATTTAAAGACAGGGTTGTGTCTTTTCCAGTGTTTCTAGTGTATCTTTCTTTCTCTCGTATAAATATTCTCTATGTGTAACATACACTTAATATATCCGAGAAAAAGTCATACGTCGACGTTAAATTACGTCGTTATATGATCGTGTCATTTTTCAAGTCCGCAAGTTCCACGTCGCTCTCTCTCTCTCTCTCTCTCTCGAACATCTCGCTCTATTATTCTGCTCGGGTAATTTTACTCGTTTCGCGTTCGATTGCGTATTCGCCGCGCCGATTCCTTGATCACGGGGTTAGATTTATGTGAAGCAGGTTGTTACCTCTCTTCGCCAAACGAGTGTCTCTTCACGAGCGTCTTCCTTCTGGTACCTGTTCTCGCTTCCGGGCCATTTTGCCCGTCCTTTTTCTTCCTCCGAGTCAAGAGAATGGAATCATTCCAAATCAGATTACGACATACACCGGGCATTTAAAGCGCTCTTGATTCTTCTCTCTCTTTCTATCGCAAAGTCGTCGCGCGGAGATTTTTTTTGACGTAGCAAGCAGGACGGGCAAGAAAATGCAATCCCTAGGGAGAGTATATTGCAGATCGATATATCGAAAAAGGGTTTTCTGGTGAAGTGCTATCTGAAATCTTTATATAGGCGATATGTACGGAAAAGCGAAATCTCGGAAGTGAATGCGAGACTCGTGTGCGCACGAAGATGTTTTTGCGCTATTACTGCACAAATATAACACAGACCGATATTCTCTCCTCACATATTTTTGTGGGCTTCTTTAATTTTTCCGGGAATCAAATCACGGAAATTTATCGATATTAAAATTGTACCAACTAGCGATACATGCCGTACATTTAAGATATGTTAAACATTTTTCTGTATTATAATTATCTATTAATTTCGATCAACGCTTTTGTTCGCGATTCTTATAAATTGTACACACAACGCACATGCTTCCACGTAAAAACTTTATTGGCTTTACATAGACGGAAAAAAGTTATTACTACGGTCAGTTTGGGAAGGAATTTCTTATGGAAATTTCAAATATTCGGACGTTCGATCGGCCGAGAATATTCCAAAAGAATGCAGTTCGCAGCCACTTGAAACACGGGAAGTTTAGCATGCAACATTAAACACACAATGAAGTGTATATATGCAATAAGTAATTAAATCGCTCAAATTAGAATATCTTCTTTTTCCGCGCATTTTGGGGGATGTTTTACGAAAAACGGAATATATATTTTTCATAAACGAGAATTTTTGCGTTCGTTCCTGTCTTTCACGTCAACGCCACTTGCAGCCGATAAATATTGCACTCGAAAGACGTTTGTTTTTAATCGCCACACGATGCGTCAAAAGTCAGCTGCTTTTGTGCGCGTGTAAATATTCTGTTTACAAACCTTGACACGATATTTCAATCAGACGGAAAGAAAGATAGATAGATAGAGAGAGAGAGAGACATCACTTGCGAAAACGGCGAAATATCAAACGTGAAATTGTACAGCGCAAAGAACTGTTTTCTTCCGCCGACAAATACACGGGAATATACTCTTGGTGCAATTAACGTCGACGGCATATATAAAATATACATACGCACGACACGCAAATGTGAATTCTGATGAACGACAGTGCGTGTGTATCGGCGGGTATATAACCGTCCAATCGATATCGCTTTTTGACGCCGCCAGACGTACACTAATCCAACAATAATACGCTATAAACCCCCGTACAATCCGTCGCGTTCATCTCAATAAATATGGACTCCTCTCGCGCGCGCTGAAGCTGTCGCGAGCAGACTGCGCGCGCGCCCATAGATAGTTATTTCTCTCTTCTCTAGATATCACGCGCCGTTTGGAATGGCGCGCACTTACACGTCGCGGTGAATTGGTTACTTGATAAATGTTTTACGTCACGGCACGGCGCGAATGGTAGTTTTATACCGGAGCCATATACCGTATCGACTATTGTGCCGTTATAAAACGCTATCTCGCGCAATCTGTCACTTTTTTCTTTTTGCAAAATGACTGCAAAGAAATGCACAACGTACACACATACACACAAACATACAAAAGATACAGCCATGTATAACGGATATGTATATCCGAGGATTTTTTTTCGCGCAAGAATATTACAACATGTTCTCGCTCGAAACTTGCGCGCGATTTAGCTTTCCGCAAAATTATCAGAAAAACTCACAACAACAACACACACTCACGTGAAACGCGATGCTCAAGTGCTGTTCGCGTAATGCGCCACTATCGTGTGTCTGCTCTCATTCACACAGCTGTCAACTGTTTACAACAAGAGAGAGCCGCGAGTGTATCTCTCCAGGGTGTACTCTCTGTGTCAGGTGAAAAGTAGCGTTGAGAGTAACGCGATCGAAGGCGCTGACGACGAGAGAACAAGATAAGAGGCGCAAAAACAGAGAGAAGAAGAGGGAGAACGATGTTTCATCGCGCGCTCATATAATTTTCTCCGGTTGGCAAAAGCGTCTAATCCTGCTCGTCTTTTACAATGAGCCGCCTTGTTCGAGCGTATTATCCGCCTTTGCGCGCGCGTG
This sequence comes from Pseudomyrmex concolor, assembly GCA_014839585.1. Classification (NCBI taxonomy): domain Eukaryota; kingdom Metazoa; phylum Arthropoda; class Insecta; order Hymenoptera; family Formicidae; genus Pseudomyrmex; species Pseudomyrmex concolor. Next base: position 12,341 of record QVOB01024494.1, read on the forward strand.
GAGGACAATAAGGGTGTATGTGCAAGGATCGGGACTCTTCCCGTATAACGTCCTGCACAGACATCGGCTCTAATACAATTGCCCGCGCGCGCACTCCCGCCTCCTAAGTTTTCCCGAGGTATAAGATACAAGGGGCTATGTTACGCTAACTACCGACCCTACCGACATCACGAGAATGTTCATATCCCGGAGCCATCTCGCTCTCTATCCGGCGGTAGTATATATAGTTACGGTCTAACGGCGCGCTGCGCACTTTATTAATAGTTGCACTTGGAAACTGCAGGCGCCCCGCGTCGGTCCCGTGTGCACAGGGCGAAAGATTAACAATATGCGGGAGTTGCCCGCTCTCGAGGTAGAAGAACCCTCGACCGCAGTTGTTTGTCATGAGAAGAGATGCTTCCGAAGCAAAACACACACAGCCCGGTTTCCGTTGCAAACTGACGTTTCGCTTGATTAACGTTGGAATACTTTCGCTTCGTATTGAGAGAAAGAGGATGCGCGCTTGAGATTCCGCGGATTTGTCGGAATTCTACGCGCACTTTCGCGTATCCGTGTGTAATAATTCGTATCACACAGACT
>QVOB01024495.1:0-22534 GCA_014839585.1 Pseudomyrmex concolor
TTCTCAAACAAATGAAGACTCACAGTTTCATAAAATAATAATTAGATTACATATATGTATATATTTATATAATTATATTATATATATATATATTATATAATAATATATATATTATTATTATTATATATTATTATTTTATGAAACTGTGAGTCTTCATTTGTTTGAGAAATAATTTTCGTTTTTTCCGTAAAAATTGCGCGGAAACCCCGCAACGTCTTTTCAGCGCGTCTTCTCTTTAAATGTGCAACGTGGGAGCGAGTTTCTGGGCGGAAAACGGGCGCGTTTTTGTATCCCCGTGAATACGCGCGTGTCGTATTTTCAGAGAATTTTCTTTCTTTTTTCTTTTTTTTCTACGACCGTGTATGCACGTAAACGCGCAGGCATCAAATATTCACCGACTTGACATCCGCCTGCCTGTTACTCGGTGTTGCCCAGAGGACAATCGGAACTCGGAAGCCCGCGGTGTTCCACGACCTCCCGGGTAATCACCCTCTTTTTCACCCTTACGCGGTCGACGTGAAACGGAATAAAGTATTCTGCCGCTCGCTCGCTATTCCCACAGAAACTTATTAGCGTACAATCGCGTTGTCGAGTATGCATACACGTATCGCATTATACGCGCGATACTAACGTTATTTGCAACCGAGCCGCTCACGCGTGCGCGACGACACGTGTTCGGAGCTCACAGGGATAACTGCCATACTTATACACAAAATTGAGATGTGAAAGAGACGCACGGTCCCTCGCGTTTCTTCGCATCTCGTATGTTCCTTCCGCCTCTCGCTGTTATCCCTTCCGCAGCTGTTTCCCGGCTTCCCGGTTTCTTTCCGCGATCCCTTGGCTTATATACGTGCATCGGGAATACCTTGAATAACATGCTGCGCGCGTGTGCGCGAATAAACAAAACCACAGTAATCTCCGCGCGCGCGCTCTTCTCTCTTTGTCGCGAAAAGGCACGGTTTACCCGTTTCAATATCGGCTCGCTAAACGAGATCCCAAAGGAGTTTCCCTCCTCGGTGCGGAGGAGAGAGGTTTCTACAATTTCCCTCGAGCGCTTCGTGAGATTCCATTACGAGATGATGCACGCGCGCGCGCGGCGGAAATCGTACGCTCCGCACGCAAATGCGTCAATCAGAGAGCGGAGAATTCGGCGGCCGGTTTGTTGTATTGAGTCCCGATAATCGAAAATGTTCATGCTGCCCTTCGAGCAAAACGATTGTCAATCAGAGTGATCGATAGATATAAGGGCCGTCCCGCAGACTCTTTCGCGAATCTTTTGACGAAATTTCGAGGATTTTTTTTTACGCGCGTAGCGCGGCTTTGCTCGACAGGACATCACGTTTAAAACGCTTCTACCGTTTTGACAATTAGTTTATGAATGTCGCTGACAGATAAAAGCGCGAATGATTGAAATTGATCGAAATAAATTTTGGATGTCGCTTCAAACATCAGGAATATTTCTGCGTAGATTCCACTATTTAAAACGCTTGCTTCTCGATTTGAAAAAAAATTTCACTTGTACTCTTTTGTACGCAGTAAATACATGTACAGAAAGTTTATTAATTTCAATATTTAAAGTACTTGTTTTCCAATTGTTTACACACATATAGAAAAATATTACAAGCTTATGTGACAATAGTTTTTACGTTATTTAATAAAATACGTTGTGTGTGTATAACGTGGTCTCCAAGTATCGTCATATTATCGGATGGCATTTTTCCGATATTGCGAAACGTTTGACGCATCAATACTACGAACGGGATAAATTTTCGTGTCCCGCGAGAGATCACGAAACGTGCATTCTTCCGTTTGTTGCGCGCACGGAGCGGCCCCGGCACAGTCGAGGATGACGGCGCGGCATAGCTCAACGTCAGTGATAACGAGAGATGAGGATAGAGAGGAGGGAGAGAGAGAGAGAGAATACGTTAGAATGACCATCCATTGCATTAGTTGCCATTGATAAACTAGCTCTGAACGTGACGTCATATGTGTTGACATCACGGCGAAACCCGGGCATTGTTTAGACCCGGTATGATAAAGTTCTGCAATTCCCGCCGGCAGTTATAATGGTGATTGCTTCGGACGACGAGCAGTCGCGTCGGACTAACACGGTGTTATCAACACGCGAAATTTCGGGTTGCCTCTTTGTGACGCTGCGAATATGTGAATTGACACTCGCTTGTTTCTGTGCATGTTATTCGAAACGCAATATCTCTATCTAAAAAAAAATTCGACGTTAAGACAAATATTGCGAGAGCGGAAAAAAAATTCAAAATATAAAACTAATAAAAAAAATATGATTTTTCGTGCATCCGAACATTACAATTCAACGTGATAACGATTAAAGCTGGGAGGAAAAATGTCTAATTTGAAAAACTATCTGCAAAATGCAAATTCGCGAAGCAAGCTCGACGTTACGTATACAGCGACCTAATATTTTGCATTCTACTGTAGCGTTGTTTAGGGGACAGCGAAATATAAATTATGTATGTACGAATAAATTCGGCCGCGGTGCGTTTCGCCGAGTCTTTCGGTTCATAGCTCTCGCGCGCACACATACACAGAGGGTTTATATCTTGAGCCGCATCGTACAGTTACATTTGTATTCGGATAGCAGTGCATTATTTGCGTCGCACGTACGGCGATGCACACGCGAGGTCCATCACACGTTGAGATGAATACTATTATTTTTGCTAATTCGCGCATACGGCGGTGCGTCATATTTCATTCAGGAATTGCGTGTCACCGTTGCCAGCAACACTTGATATTTCATTAATAGTTTCGTGTTTATTTTAATCGCGATGAAAAAGAAACTCGCGTCGAAAAATTAATGCTCAATTCTCATCTCTGAATTGTTCGAATCTTCTTTTGTTCAATATCTAATTAATAGCGAATATATATATATATATATATTAATATAATATTAATATAATTGCGATATGTGTGTGAGAGAGTGTATAAAATTTGTTTTTCATTGAAACAAACTTTAATCCTATAGAAACACACAAGTGCAACTAATTATTATTTGCATAAAATCCGCGCAGGATCTGTTTCGCGCATGCAGTGTTGTCAAAGTTTGAAGAGGAATATTTCACATACACACACGCGGCAAATTCACGCGGGAGCGAGAACATTTTCACTTAGCGATTAATTAGCCATGACACCGGACGGATGCCGTTGCCAAAGCGGCGTTAATTGCGAGGTATTCAGGAGATCCTTTAATGAAATTTCGTATGATTAACTTACGGCGAATTTTACACGGGCTATACTCGGATCACTGGGTGATATTGTGCGCGGTAGGACGTACTCGAGATTCGAGAAACATATATTATATATATAGTATAAAATATAATATAATGTATTCTCTCTCTCTCTCTCTCTCTCTCTCTCTCTCTCTCTCTCTCTGTGTGTGTGTGTGTGTGTGTATATACACACAGAAACGCTTGTAAAATCCGAAACTCTGCGCCGCCACTTCGTAAGATTTTAAATCGAACTTTTCTTCGATCCACGAGGACTTTAGGAGATGCAAAATAATTTGATTTGTATTTTGATGCGGCGGAAATATTCGTCGCTTGCGCACTTATTCTCCCTTCCTGCGGATGTAATAAACCTGCTTCTTAACCGCGCGTAATTAACAAGACGGTAATTAGCAGAAACTCGGGTAAAGTTCCCACGAACAAAAACTCTTAACGATACACCGGACCCAAAGCCACTAGCAAATCGGGCTAATGCGCGGTTCAACTTTAAAACTGCGCAACGCGGACGAAAGTGCGCTCTACTAAATAGCCGTCTTCATTGCAACGTACACGAGCGCTAATAAGCAAAAACGATTATTGGCTTTAGTTTTTACATTGTTACACCGGTGAACAGCTGCACAGTAATAGAGTATAGTTTGGTGTCGTGTAATCGCGCGTCACAATATTTAATTTTGTTTCACTTTAATCGAAAATCTACAAGAGGAGGATATAAAGCAGTTCGAATTGACATTAGAATTTGTAATATAGAATATTTAATTTGAAAAACATCCAATTATCTCTCGTAGCGATACGTAAAATGTAAAATTATCCTCACAGAGATGAATGCGCATTTTACAGATCTAAATCGGTATAAATTAAATTGTCATCTCAAATGTCAATTAGAAATAAGATATTGCATTTGCAGATATAGAATATTTAATCAATCTTCTTGTCGGTCGTAAAAAAAAAAAAAGAGTTGGCGATACCTTCCGTGATTTTTGGCATATTGAAATAATTAATCGGATCTCTCGAGTCGCTGACATAACTCGATGCATCTGAATTTCGTCGATAAACGATTATGTGTGCATCGGAATGTCTAATGTGGTTCCTCACGTAATTAGCGGAGTCACCTGCGAGCGAAACTTGGCTCATAAATTCTCGAGGAATGGAAATGGCGTCACGTTCGATCTCATTTCGCGATCTTTCTATTGCCCCAGCTCGGAACGCGCGTTAGACGTTATTCTCCTTTCGGGAATGTCTCTTTCCGCAAGAAATCAAAGGACCTCTACCCACGCTGATCACGTACCGGAGACCAATCTGTTCTCTCCCCGCCGCGCCGTTACGTTTGACGGTTTATGTCAGTCGCGCGTCGCTTCGCGTGTATGCGCCCGCGGATCCGCCTTTCTGCCAACTTGGACGAAACGTCAATCATGTTTTGTCCCCACGAGACTCTCGTCATCGGAATCCGAATTTTTGATCCGCTTCGTCAGTCGGTTGTATCTGTCTCGAATCACGGCCGAAAAACTCGCCTCGGCGAACGACTATAACCGTTATTCGGGTCACGGAATTATTGGGTGCTCGTAATTATTTTACGAGCTTTTCATAGCCGATAAATGCTTTTACGTTCTGCGCTTCCTCATTATTCGGTCTGAACTTTGACAAATTTTACACGGATCTATACGGGTTTATACGTACATATACTCTTGTATTGGAAATGTATTAAATTTCGTGATTTATGAGCACATGTGCGAATCTATTTAACATTTTATCTTTATGAATTCTCTCTCTTTCTACTAAATTCAACAAGACAGTTCGTGATTTTGATCTTATTTTCTTTTTATATTCGCGGATAATAAATTCAAAAGTGTTTTCTATTTGAAGTTATTTTTCCCGTTTGAAACTATTTCTTTTATTTTCAAAACTAGTTTGCGCGCAATAAAATGATATATGTAAATACCGGGCTGACCGTATTTTCGCGTTTCCCTCATCAAATTCAAATACGCGCATATGTTGAAATATTTGCGTTGCCGGTTCGTCGGGCAAGAGGGACCCCGGCCGCGGCCGCGTTCCTCTCAATGTTGCGCCCGGCAAAAGTGGCGGGCTGCGCGCGATTCAGATCGGTTTGTTTCCGGGTGTGCGGAGAATTCAGCTTCAAAAATGACTAGCGTGTCTGTTAGAGGGCTTTCGAGCGAACGACAAACACGGAGGTTACAAGCGATGCTCTCTCCTGTGCGACGAGTCGGTCGTCGTGATTTTCAAACTACCCCGTTAACAGTTCTGGATCCCCCTCCCCACGTGGAACGCGAGCCAGCTGATGTGAATGCCAACAGATTAATGCTAATTTACTGGATATTTACGTTCGTGCTCGACACCGCGTGGTCGCGCAACATATTTTCATCGCTTTACTACGGTGTGTCAATATTGAATAGCACGCAGCGACGTACTATCAGTATATTTACAGTGGCGCGCTACATGTGTGCAGGTCTCAAAAATGCGAGCGAGCAGCGCGCACTAGGCTGCGTGTTCAGGCTGTTCAATTATTAAACTTGCGATTAAAACAATCCTAGGAATTAGAGCGTCTATAATGCATAAAATCGTTTATAAAAGTTCACTTGTCTATCTTCGTTTACGTCGTAAATATTTTATTTAAAAAAATACAATGCTAAATTATTTTCTATCGCGAGGAGACGTTTGTGTGTTATACAAGTGGATATCTCCCTCCTCTTCCGCGATGTGCGAGTCAAGAAGACATAACACGATTCTCGAGAAATTTCTAAATATCTCGACCCCGAGGAAATCAAGTGCCACCAGAGACGCAACAAGATATTGTAAGGAAGGTATGTCAACATAGAGGTCTGAATTCGGTGCATAATTCAATAGAATAGAGCGACGGAAAAGGGAGAGAAAAAGTGTAAGAGACTGGTAGGAGGGCGAATGGTGATGTTAAATTCATGTACATAAAATAAAACGGAATATAGACATAAGCATCTCCGGGGAGAATCACGCAGTTTCTGTATCTTTGATATATGACGACGATCTCTTGTTTTCCTTTATAAACAGCGTCGAAGAGAAAAGAATTATATACAAGAGAAAGTTTTCGAGAAATCACATATAATATTAAATAAAAGGATTGATAAAGAAAGAATATATAATCGTTCACTGAATACACTATTTCAAAAATAAATTGACGGAAATGATCAATTTTTGTATTAAATTCTGATACTTGTGTTGCACAAACGAGTAAACATGACGACGTGTAATCAGAATGATCGAAAATTTCTCCCGGAACGGAGAAACGTAAGGGATGGTAGTGAGGACCACGGTTTGTTTTCTCAAGAGTTTAAGCAATCTGGAGCACTCGGAATCGCTGACCTAGGTTTCTACAATTTCATTGCTTAACCTAGAACGGTCGGCTGTGTCAGTTGTCAATAGAAGTTCGAAAGCACAAACCGATGACGATTGGATTAGCGCGAAGACAGAGGCGAATACGATCAAATCATGCTAGGTTAAAACAGAAATCAAAAATTTTATTTGTACAGTTTATCTTCTATTTTAATTTTAAATGAGAATTATGATTTATTGATATTAATATTTATTAGTTTAGGAATTTGTTAGTAAAAATTTTTATATAATTATATAGAATTATGTGAAAATGTACATTTTTTCAAGATATTTTTCGTAAAATCTGTTTTACATCTGACAGCAATTTCTCGCGTATTTCAACTTGTTTTGTGTGCAACGAAACGTAGATTACGCAACACATGCAATTCTTAAGTGATTTTTCTCATTGCTTCTTTTTCCTATTTGTACATGTTACCTCATATTTCCCCGCGCGCTATGAATTAATGATTCGTTTTTTTTCTCTTAACTGGAGAGTTTCTCGTGCACCACAGCGCGAGCAATTAATCCACGGTTGATAATCTCTCACATCATATTTCTCAGGCCGTCTCGCGCCCGCGAAACTGTGAGTAGCACGTACACCTTTGTCGCATGTCTCTGGAGATTTTTCCGGCCGAGAGATGAAATGCGGCTCGCAATTAGATCCATCTAGCGCGCGTATTTGCGGAACCGCGCGCAAGATACTTTCGGTCCGCGCATCTCTTCTCTTTAATTGTTCTCTTGTCTCTCGGGAGGGCACAAATTATTACCAAAATTATTATTCTTGTATTTACGCGTTACACTTTGTGGTGGTGTGGGTCATCGACACGGCCGCATCGACGTACAGGAACGTGAATTCGTTCAACAGGCAAACCTCAGTGCATAGGATACTACGTACACGAATGTACGCGAATTTATAAAAGTTTCGGCAGTTTCATTTTTCCGCGTTAATTCCGCGCACTCACGGAACCCGCCGGAATATATGACGAGCGCATCGACCGGAATTGCTACTGTCTGCCAATCCAATTATCCTATAATCAGTCAACCAATGGGAGCAGAGTCCCATCCCGTGCTCCACACGTTCATTACGGATCATAAACATAATTCAATTACATCGATAATTTCAAGTTGAGCGCTTAATCGATTAAGATATGACTGAGTGGTTCTCTCTTCACGCAAAAAAAAGTACATACGTATATTTTGCGCGATAATGGGACTATTTATTTTTTAATTTTTATTTTTTTATTAAATGTGTTTCTCGAGCAAATAACACATCAATTATGTAATTTGTTTTTATTAAAAGTGTCTTCTCTCTTGTGAGTCAGATAAAAGATTTATTATGCAGCGCGGTGTGCAAGAAAGATCTTTGAAAATCCGACTTAAAATGTAATACAACGCGCCACGGTTCGAAGAAATGTAAAACGTTCGCTCTCGCGCCACAGAAGTTTTTTGTTTTAGTGGAATAAATTACGCGTTGCTTAAACGTTTGCTTAACGTATACAGATATTGTAACTTTAATGAAGAAAAATCTCGCGTCGCGCATATCCTTTCAGATAGCGTCATAAACTCCCGGTATCAGACCAACTAGTTTAATCTGTTTTGGAGCAATATATCATTGCTAACGCTTATTCCACAGTCTGTCAGTTCTTCCGCGGCAAAAGAACAATGCCGAGATTTATATGGAAATTTGCCGTTTCTCTTATATTTCGTGTATTTTAGTGTGGAGATCTCCTGAGTAAAAAAAAATGTATTCTATATATAGGCATATGTCGTCCCCTTCAAGCACGGCTCGCGAGCATTTTTATCCGCCATTTCGATTTGCATTTTAAATTTAACCAGAAAAACCATATAGATATTTGTTTTTTTATATATACACTCCTCGTTAGATAATATGTACAACGTCAAACTGTCAAGCTTACGAGATTGTCGCGTGTAAAATATCGACTGTGCATTGACTCTGTTCTCGCGTATAACGCGACGTTGTTGGTTGGTTGTAGTGAACTTGAAATTTATGTAACGTTTATTGTCAGTTTTTTTTACGACTCGATGAAACGCGAAATTCGGTACAAATGTCTCCTAATTGTATGAAATAAACGTCAAGCCCTTCGCGTGGTATTAATAAAACTGCTCTGAATTAAGACACTTCAACACGAAATCGCGGGAAATGACACAGTGCGTACAAGCAGATGGTAGAATTTCGCGGTGGATCTATAGTCGCAGAAGTAGAGCTTTAACGGGCGCGCTGCTTGGTGGTTGGTTAAGTAACGAGCGGCGCATATTTAGCCGTGGCCTCTCTGCAGAGACATGCAAATGTACAACGATGGCTCCTCTCGGTTAGCTGCCTTTATACTACGTGAAATATACTCCGCGCTTCATGCTTAATCAAGATTTCGCCGGCCGTTATATCTCCGGAGAACTATTCTTCATAAAGTTTTGCATTCCGAAAAATCTCCGACGTGTAAAGAGCGCGTTAATATTTGATCATCATGCGTATTTATATTTATTTATAATGTAAAAGTTCATACAAGTATAAATATTATGTTTTATATGTAATATAGAGAAAGATTAGAACTATATTCTTTTGTTACTATTTTGTTTATTACATGGAGAACAGCAAACAGGATATTCGGAGTTACGTTCTCCAAGATGTTGTCCCGCATTCTTATTGCAGTTACATCTGTGACAAATAATAACAATATATATCTTAATTTCTGTTATTTTTAGCATCTTAAGAGCGAAGTATAAATATTTTTATAACAATTTAATTATTTGTATACTTTAATGAACTTACTCCTCTATTTTGTATTTATTGCCAGATGTACAAGTTACCTTCACGCATCTTTGCCGATCTGCTGCGGGAAGCACTTCACTGAGACAATTTTCTGAAATAAGTTTTAAGTTAAAACTTAAATAATAAGATAATTAAATAATTAAGATTAATTAAGATTAATTCTAGTTATGAATTATAGAGTGGATACACAAACAGAAAATGGTGTTACGGTTATATCATTTTCTTAGCACAATTTAAGACACACTTTCGCAAATATATTTAGAATAATGAAACACAAAAGACGTATAGAACTGTGTATAATCATTATAGTATTTAGAAATTGCATTGCACTGTAAAATTACCGTATTGAGGAACCTGCAGCGAGTACTGCACGAAAAGCAGAAAAATGCAAAATAGCGCGAGACGCTTCATGCTGCGATATAACGTAGCGAAAGAGATTCAACAAACTATCACGAACTCTCGGTGTCGAACTAAATTTATATGATATTCCACACATAATCGTAAACGCGAGGTCAGGAATAGAGATAAGGCTATAAAAATACAAAAATGTTCGCATGTTTCGCTTAGATCTGTTGCCTCGCGCTCATAAACATAAGGTTTTATGTTCGAAGATTTTTTTTTTTATATGTATATACACATTTGAGGCGATAAAACAAGGCGTGCGTTGCTCACAAAGTAAGTGTATGTGGCGTCAGTAAACAATCTCCAAAACAATATTTGGAAAATTGTATCTTTTCAAGCCGAGAATTTTTGTTCCGCTCTCGTATTCCCGGGAACTGTGCTGGAATTGCTCTCGGCGTTGCTCGCGCTTACAATTTTCCCAACGGCAAACAAGCTCGATCGGCTTAACTCGGGCAATGTTTAATACGGGAGTAGTTCGCGCACGCATTCTGTAAGTGATACTCCCGAGAGACGTTTTTTTTGGACCCAGTCACGAAGAAGCAGTAAGAAAAAACCGCTCTCTCTCGCAGAAGACTGCGCCATGCTACTATAGATACGGATATGTCGTCGAGAAGCGGGCGAGTCCATTCCCAGGGCTTTGTTGAACGGAATTGGTACTGAACCCACGGGACATGCCGAGCTAGAAGATCTCTATTATGTCAAGGAAGGGCAAAATGAGCTTCCTGGGAGACTTTCGTTTCGTTTTCATCCTCGCTCGATCGCGCGACGGCGCGCTCAGGTTTTTGTTCGTGTGGCGACAAAGTTTGATTTGCTACGAAGTATAGCACAGCTCTTGTGTCCTATAGTTTTTTTTTTTTTTTATTATTCTATAGATAACGTTTACGTTAAAAAGATCTGCGCAATTCTTCGTGAAATGACATCGGTGTGTAATGACGAATGACGCGCGTTATAGTGCGCGAAAGATCACTCAAAGAACCAATAAGTTATCAATAGCGCGAACGCTTGCTCATATAAAAGTAGATAAGAAAAGTGCAAATCAGAAAGAGATACGGTGATAAACTCGCACGGAGAGAGCTTGCACTATACCAATTCCAGCGATAAATTTTATTCCGCGATTTATTTTGCTGCGAGTTTCTTTTAGCAAACAGAAAGTTTTAAAAAAGAAGCGCAGTGCAAAATCCTGACATGAGACGCGTACAAATATATCGTCGTAAATTCTGACATTTTTAAACAGAGACACAAGATGTGTATATTTTCGTGGATCCACTTTCGGAACGCGTGCGATTTATTATTGTCGCGGAGAAAAATGTATATCCGCGCATCGGAAAGTAGCGTCGAGATTTAGACACACGTTCATCGAAAAATTTATGCACAAACGTAGCATAATTTCAATCTCTCGTAGCCAACAGTTTATCGCATCATACTTTTGTTAAATTTGTGTGTTTTATGCTTAATTATACGTGTTATATTATTTTAATACGCGAATATACGGTGAATAAACAGTTAATAATTAATGTGGCGGCAAATAAGGGGATGACGAGCGGGGGAAAATGAGTTGGCTGTGTTAAAGCGAGGAGTCGATTTGCGCGTATGAATTTTGCGCGAACGAAGTAAAATCCATCGCGAAATTCGAAGCGCAACAACAGGACATCGTAAATAATCAACGGCTTTTCGATGCTGCATCCCGACAACAACATTGTAGCACCGGGACTATCGTTGCTGATAACGCGCGCTTGACAGGCCCTGTCTCTATCGGTTTTATCTTATCTTCGTGACAGCTGCAGTAGCATCGGTAGCGCGCAATTCGTATAACGTGGAGATCACCGACGTCCACGTGCGCGTAGCAATTCTCGCACTTCAGCCATAGCAATTCGTCGCCGTTATTGATACTCGAGAAGAACAGATTCGCATTGCTCTCTTTCAGAATCCGTTCCGGCAGAATAGCGGCGTGTTTCTCTTGCAGTTCCGCCGCGTCTTTTGCTGCTCGACGAGCTTTCTGCGGGAGAATTTGCAGAAATTATTTCACGTTGCAAATTGAAAGTTCGCATTTAAATTTGCTGTGAAATGCTTTGCACTAAAAACTCATTTCTTTCTCTCTCTCTCTCTCTCTCTCTCTCTCTCTCTCTCTCTCTTTCTCTCTTTCTCTCTTTTTTCTGACATCGTTGACTTTTCGCGACGCGATGTTTCGATATTTCGCTCTTTCCGCCTTATCCGACCGTATAAACGCGCGCGCGCGCTATAATGAAATAAAGCGGACTGTATTGCCGCGCCATGATCTTCTTACCGTGATTTCCGATTCGCTCTGTTTGTCTTGGAGAGCGAGCTTCCATTTTCGACAGGCAGCGTCGTACGTGTCGCTCGCTTTTTCGTATTCCGAATGAACGTCGGTGGCGAGGCTTCTGTATCCGAATGCGCCAGCTGCTCTGGTATTGCCGTCTCTTCCACGGGAGCTGCCGCCCACGAACCAGACGGTGTATTCGCGCAAAATTGGATGTTCTTTCGTACGCATGGACCAATATAAAGAGAAGCGAAGAGCGAGCTCCTGATTGGGCCCGTTCTTACCGAGACGTTCGCAGAGCTGAACGGTCGGTCGACCGCCCAGCAGAAGACACAGTCCGAGACTCCACGTGTCTTTCGTGGGTATCATCTCCCACACTTTTTGCTCGTTCGAAGGACACACCGGACTTCCTTTCATCTGTTCGTACATCTCGGATCTTGTGATCTTGTTCTCTAACGTCAGAATGATCAGCGATGCGAGCCTCGCGTATTCCTGCGCTAATTCGTCGACGCTGCCGCTACAGGTGGAATTCAATTTCAGAGGAGTCAGTCTCAATCTAAAGACTTCCGTCGCCATACATTCCATGGCGTCGGCGTTGCTCGCCATCACGAATTGCTGCACGAATTTATATCTCGTTTGGTCCACTCGAGCGTCCGCCGCTGTTTTTCGGGGTTTCGTTTCCCACAGAACTTCGCGTACGCTCTGCGACACTTTGTCAAGGAGGTTGTACTTCGTCACAATAGCCAGCGCCCTTTGGTCCTTTGGATCGTGCACGCAGGGACCGCCGCCCAATTGTTCCGACGGTTCTGCTGACACGTCGGACACGAAGAGGGTAACGACTTTGGCCGGATAAGCCAGACGCGCCAGATCACCGCCTGGAATTTTTCTTTATTGCACCCATGGATTTTTCAACTACTATTTGTGACAAGATACAAGAAGAAAAAAGTTTTACATTTATGATAGTCTTTGATACTGAAATTAACTTGTTCGTTAGAGATTACATTTGTCTGGTGTAACGAAATCACGTTCAGACTTCCAGAAAATCGTGAGGAATAAAATGCGAATTGAAGAAGGTTTCATCGCGCGAGGCGATAATAGAATTTTCCTCGCACCTAACTAAACCACTTACCCCTTATCGCGGAAAGTTTGTTTCTCACGATATTGATTTCTTCGGGACTCGCGTTAGCGTTTTTCAACCTGTTGAGAAGTCTCAACTTGTCTCGCAGTGTAATCGTTTCGCACGGGCAGCACAGAAGATCGTCTAGATTTGGCGACAGCATGACTATCAGCAAGTCGCGTTTCTTCAGCCGTTTGCAGTAATTCGCGATTTTCCGATTAATCTCGACCGTCTCCTCGTCCGGCTGTCCGTCGTCAGTTCCAGCTTCCACGAAAGTTGCACGGCTGTCGTCCAACGACTGCGGGAACTCGTCGGGAAAATTTCGTATCGCGGAAATTGATTCGCGCGGCAACACGATAAATCCCCCTTTCAGATGTTCGCCGACCAACCCTTCGAGCGCCGAGCTCATCGCGACAGTTTCTCTGCCCCAACCGACGACATGTAAGTTGTTGTTTATGTTGTACTTGACGTCGTCGATTCTCAGCGTTTTCCGACCGTCGTACTTGATCTTTTTAGGTATTATTGCCGACGGACTGACACAATGTATACCCGCTTCAATGATATTAGCGAGATCTTCACGTATCTGTATTTTAATTAACAAAACGGAATTAAAAATGCCGGAGAAAGGTACATCTTGCAATTATGTCTTGTTAAAGATCTAATTGTAATAAAAAATGATGGCGCACAACCTGCGCCATTTCTTTCTCTCCGCGTAATTTGTTCAAATCTCTAATCTTCTGCCAAATGCTCTCTTTCAAATCAGAATGAGTATCTTCTATCGCCATTCCGTCGAATTCGTCTTTGCTGCGAGGGAAAACTTATGTCATTTATGATTTTCTGTTTCTTTGCTTATAGAACCGCGATTCTTCGTGTTATGCTTGAATTGCTTTTTTCCTTTTCTTGTCTTGCATACTTTATGTATATTTTTACGCTTAATATAATTTTACATATTATACCTAATTATCAATTTAACACTGGAGAGATCGTGACATGTACGGTTACATTTTAGGTTACTGTTAATTGATATAATTTCGAAATAGTTGCTCTTTGATTCTACAATATATACACGTACAATATACTTTGTTTTAATAGCTGTATATGCTCTCGACTCAAACTCAATTAAATTACTATTTATTGTTAAATTAACATGTTTATATGTCTATAAAATTCATCAAATTTTATGCATAATTACTAAACCGTCTCTGGGTTTATTAAATCATTAAAATTATGTAAATATATCGGCAACCGTAGAGTAAAGTTTCGTTATTAATTAAAGTAGATAACATTACATACAAAGCGTCAGAACTTATTTATTGTTGGTATCTTTACATATTGACAACTGCAACGTAGAGATGTATGATATATGTATCTCTTATGTCTATGATCTCTACGCTGTTGACAGTTGGTATTTTTTCAAACATTCAAACATAGTGATATTTAAGATGGCGCGATCGTCATCTGACGTATCAGAATTAAAGAGCGTCACTGAGAGAGAGTCGCAAACTCGTGACGTTCTGGGCAACTTTTTCCTCTATCCAATCAGAAGCGACTGTCGCTGAAGAAACAGCGCTTTTGATTGGACAGAATAAAAAAATTGCCCAGTGACATCACGAGTGCGACTCTCTCCCCATGACGCTCTATAATCAGGCGATCTCCTAGAAAAGGAACACACGAGAACCGAGAATCACGTATTGTGTGTTCCTGGTGTTCCTGGAAATGTAGGAAGACCGAACGCAGAGAGAGGTTATGAAAGATAGAAATATTTCAGTAACAGCACTGTAAAACACCGGCGAATTGTGCGAGTGACAGTGTCCACAACTTTCGCGCGGAAAATGATTTGATGACTAGAAAAATCGTGCTCGATTATGGCCGTTAACCGGTAAGGCAACGATTTGCGATTTGTTAATTTGCATTGATAAAAAGACCATCGCAAAAGAAACAATGGGAACTCGCTACGCTTGTTTGTTCTGCGGCACCTTTTTGATGAACTTTTTCGTTTTGCTTCTTTTCACGGGAGGAAGAAGCGCGCCGACATCCATGAACATCATAGATGTTATGAAGGAAGATAAGGACCTGTGCAATACAGTTCAATTTTTATATGATTCGAAATATGTAAAACCGTGCGTGTCATTGCCATATCCCACCGCTCCTTGGGACTTAACCTTGGCGAACGTAAATGTTCCCTTATGCTTAGGAGTATACGATACGGCGTACAAGATTTGCCAATATTCTAGTTCGTTGCAAATCAATACAACAGCGTTTAATTTAGATGTGGAAAAATTTTTTCCCGCCAAAAATCAAAGCGCTGAGCAGTTCTGTCACAATTTAAAAGGACTTACATCAACATACAAGAAAATATTCTCATTGTGGGAACCGCTGATCAGATTTTTCAATTCATCTAACAATAAACCTAATAAGTGTGAGATGATCTGTTTCAATCTCAAGGATGAAATCCATCCGCAGTGCGCAATACTTGCTTGGAGTAAACATATTACTAATATCACAGACACAACGGAACTCAAATCTGACTATTCGACGTCTAATAAACTGACGAGTCAGGCAAACAATGAAACAACGGATATTAAAAACAATGAACCTAAAACATCATCAGAAATGAAAGAAACCAAAGAACTAAACACAATACAAACTTCTAACGATAATGGTAATGCTACTAAAAGTAAATCCAAAAATGACAGCATACCGATTACAGTTCCAAAACCACCCGATGCACAGAAACCGAACTCTTATGTCACAGCATCAAGTGACAAAGATAAAATTCAGAAGAAAAATAATAACACATTACCAGAAACACAGGCTCCAACACCCAAAGCACCACTTTCGGTGTCTGATAAAGATGTTAACGAAAAAATAGAATCTAATGCTCAAGATGCAAAGTCTGTAAACAATCCGCAAACTTCATCCGTAAAGAATGCAGCAAGTGAAAATGGAAAAAAGTATGTGGATGAAGAGAAGATAGAGGAGCCTAATAAAAATAAAGATATTGATGATGTAAAACCTACTACATTGTCGGAAAATACACAAGAACACTATGATGTAAATTCGGAAGATGATATTGATCCTGTAGTAGATGGCAATGATGGTATTAATGTTTACATATATATATATTTGTAATTTTTTTAAATTGACTTTTGCTCTTTTTTCAGAAGTGGTAATTTTAGATCGATAACACCAGGCAAAAGGAAAAAAGTCTAAAATTAAATTTAAATTAGTCTATATTTCAATATTTTTGGTTTTTAAGTTGAAACCGTGTATTTTTTTTTCACTTAAAAAACCATTTTCAGAAGTTCTTATATAATCACGCATCAAATTTTTTTAGTGTTTATTTTGCAAATATAAAATAATATAAACTGTGTATTTATTTTTAGATGTAGAAGATACCAATCAACAGTCAATAGACGCAGGTAAATTTGTTAATTAAATAATCTTCTCTATCTAAACTAAATTATATATATTTTTAGTAATTATTTAGATTAGAGGCTTCCTCACCGATTTTAATGAGCTTCAAATATGTTGTTAAGAATGTTATTCTGAACTTTTCCTTATACATGTTACCGCCGCTCGGCTTTAGTTTCCGAGATATTCGCAAAAAACTTCAAGTAAATTTATGGTACGATTATACTTCATTCTAGTATTAAGATCTTTGGTGCTAACAAATGATGTCTTATACACGAATATTAGTAAAATTGAGCACAGCGACCTTTTGTGTATGCATAGAAACAGTGTGTTCGGGGAGGCTCCACTATCCAAAAAACTAAACACATAGGTTTGGATTAAACCTCGCTTTGTGTGAAAAGTAACTTTCAACGCAAAGCGAGATTCAATTCAAACCAATGTTTCTAGTTTTTTGGATAGTAGAGCTTTCCCGTAGGAAAGACGGAACACACTGTTTCTACACATACACAAAGGGTCTCTGTGTACACTTAACTTAACTAATATTTGTGTATATTATTTATCAGCACCAAAGATCTTAATATTAGAATGAAGTATAATCATATCATAAATTTACCTGAAGTTTTTTGCGAATATCTCGGAAACTAAAGCCGAGCGGCGGTCATATGTTTTAAACAAGAAGTCGGCAATATAATGTTGTAAGCGTGTAGGCAGGGGAGGCTTTGCTCTGCGGGAAGGCAAAGCCTCCCCCTGCTAACACGTGTCATACAAACAACATATTTACTTCAGAAATCGACACGATGTTAGAAAAGAATTCATTTGTGAAATTTCTTTTGCAAATATTTCGGAAACTAAGACCGGTAACATGTATAAGGAAAAGTTGTTCAGAATAACATCCTTAACAACATATTTAAAGCTCATTAAAATCGATGAAGAAGTCCCTTAATCTAAATAATTACCATTTTTTTCATATATTTTTTTGAAAGGAAATCAAAATGAGAACGCGCAAGAACCGTATGAACAGAAACACAGTACACAGCGATTTTCCACACTAAGATCGGACGATTCTCATTTCTTCACTTATTTTACCGTGGTGACCTTGGCGTGTATTGTTGGATATATAGGTTATCATAACAAGCAGAAAGTAAGAATTCATTTATGCAAAAAAATAGCGTGCCTTTGTCTGTTGAACACTTTAATCTCTTAACAACTGTTTCTTTTATTTTCAGATATTTGCTATCGTACTCGAAGGACGAAGATCGCGAAATAGTCGGGGCAGACGACGACCCAGTACAGCTAATTATCGGAAACTGGATTGTACACTCGAAGAAGCTGTTACGTCGCAATGTAACTCCAATGTTACTCATGTCATATATTAAATGCAAATAGAAAGAAATTTTATAATCTTTGTATCATAGTATATATTGCAAGTGTAATATATTTTGTATTTAAGCATAATTCTCCAGTATAATATTTCATTTTTTCTAAGGATTGTTTTACATATATTTTTAGCATTCAGTCAATCTGTCAATACGTAACGAAGATTTCACGAGTATTATACAGTGATACACCAGTTCCGATATTACGTGTGATAGTAGAAAACACAAGTATATTTCCAGTTCGAATTATATTAAATTATTCTATAATTTACAACTGAAGTTATAATGATGCTAGATTGAACAGTTCGCAAAAATTCATCAAACTCTGTAACAGCTTGATATAATTTTGTATTTTGTTGTTTCAAATATTATTATTAGTTTTATATTAAAATCAGTTTATTTATAATGTTTATATGTGACACACTATATGTATGTATCTAAAAATATTCACCTGTAGCATTTTTTAAGTTTCTTGATCTCTGGAAATTCGTGAGACTTTGCGATCAACTTCTCTAGTCGAGAATTATTGAGAGACGCATTAAAGTACTTTATAAAAAAACAATTTTACCTACATTGTATTCTTTAAAATCTGTCTTGATGTTTCAGCACCGTTTGAAAGTCTTGCAAAACTTTTTTTACACTTTATTCTTTACACTTTATTTTTTTTTACACTTTATTCTTTAATTTATACAGAGAAACAGTTCAATATATTAATTAGGAAGAGAGTAATTATCTTTAAATTGGTGAATGTTCGCTGTGTAGAAAAAAGTGCTTGTAATTATATTTAAAAAAGTTATATATATTACATAGATAAAACTATATTAATAGTAGTTGATAAATTTTATGAAAAATGTCAGATCTCTCATATATTTAAATAAAATTGGAATAAATTTTTTTCTTATTCTAATTTTATTTTTCTAATATCCGTTCTAACATTAGTTTATTATACATTACTT
The DNA here is from genome assembly GCA_014839585.1 of Pseudomyrmex concolor. Classification (NCBI taxonomy): domain Eukaryota; kingdom Metazoa; phylum Arthropoda; class Insecta; order Hymenoptera; family Formicidae; genus Pseudomyrmex; species Pseudomyrmex concolor. Next base: position 18,949 of record QVOB01024495.1, read on the forward strand.
TATGTAATTACTACAAAAAAATCTATTTTCTCTGTATTATATTTTTGTCAATTGATAACAATATGTACTTGGAAATTTTGTAATTACAAAAATAATTTACACAGTTTTAATTAAATAATTTATTGCATTACTATAATTTTTTACATCTATACTACATAAAAGCGCGCGTGCGCGCAAACACACACACACATTAATTCGCACAGAGAAAAAACCGTCCAATTGTATTGAATATACATATGAATGCACTATAGTGTGCTAATCTTGTAAATTTTTTATCTTAAAATCTATACGCAATTTATGATGGATTTAATGTACAATAACTTACGAAACAAATATGTGTAAAACTAACATTAGAATGTTAATTGAAAAGAGCAGTTCTTTTTTAAAGAGACAAAAGTTCCCAATTACGTATGTTTATCAAGGCATGTATAATTTTAAGCGTGTTTTAATTTGTCTCTTATTGCACCAAAGTAAATTATCTGTTTAAAAAAATAACTGTTCTAACATTAAATATACGTGTAACACAATACAGGGAGACTATGTGTCATCTACTTGGCTTAGTAAGATAAAAAGTTTGCTGTTAAAAAAAAATTGTTTATTAATTGATGTGTATATCATCAGTGTCTTCACATATGAGTGATAATTTTTGTGATTTACTTGTATTTTTGCTAATAAATGCTAAGTGTGCAGTTTAAATATTATAAAAATTGATATCTTTATGATTGTATTGAAGTGCGAGTACTTCGATTGATATGTTTCGAATTGATATATTGAAAAGTCCGATTACTCTGTTCCTTTTAGAACAATGTAGTAAATCGATTATAGAAGAATCATATATGTGTTTCAATCAGCTCTTTGACTGTTTCTTCAAACGATCGGAGCGTTATCGCCGCAGTACGCAGAAAGTAATTATATCGAAATACAATTGGAAATGTCATATTTTTTTAACGAGGCAAAGAGAATCACGAGCTGTATATAAAATCGATATAAACGTAGTGAAGACTTGCCTGCGATAATGTTGCCCACATTGATTTGGCAAATTAATCGTATGTTAGACGATTGCTTAATTAAGCGGGACTGTATTTAAGTCCGCAAACAAATACAGTGAGTTGGTACATTTGTTGAAATAAACAATAAAAAAAACGATTTCTACATGTGAATAAAATATCTCAATATAATTCTATATATAGAGAAAGGCAATATGTTAAATGAACGAAATCACAGAAGGTGTTAAATTTACGTTTATTTTCTTCGATATTTGCACAACATCGCGTTTACAAAGTCTACGAATCTGCGCAATAAACACCGTCTTTACTGTGATATTTTATCCAATTCAGATAATCAGTGTTTTTCACGTATACACCCGGCATCCCGGGATTGGCGCATCCGATACCCCAAGAGACCACACCTGTTACACAACGATGGAAATGACAATCTCAAGCAAGAAAGATAGTAGATTAAACTGTCGATTTAAATTTCTTTTATGAATTACGTTCTTCCGGAATGATTTATAGGCGTTTGTGTCACAACAATTCTTACCCGCTATTTCGTTCTTTCCGTCTGATCTTTCGTATAGAAGCGGTCCGCCGCTGTCACCCTAAAATTTGTTAATTACATATACAAAACACACATGTACATTTTTTTATTGAAATCATAAACCGACAAAATACCTGACATGCATCCTTGTTATCGGCGTAAGCGCACAACATCGACTCCGTAATGTGATTTCCAAATGTAGTGTTTTTACACTCGCGGTAAGACATCACTTTGAGAGAGGCTTGACGCAGATATTGAGAGGCCGCGCCGTCAGTGAGGACACGTCCCCATCCGATAACTTTAACAATTCGCCCGGCGTACTCGGTACCTGTTATGAATATTTGTTCTATTGTTTTTTGTTTGTGCACAAATTTATATTTTATAATTTCAGTTCGAACACAATGAAAGAACTGACCTTTATGCGGAAGGCATACAGGTGTCACGTGGTCGGTGATTCGAATCGGATGCCGCAGTCGAATCAGCGCGATGTCATTCGTATCGTGAATTCTGTCGCTCTCGAAGTCCTCGTGCAGGATCACCTTGTCAAGGTCGACTATGTATCCCTCGTTCGGATTTTCGATATCGTGCATTCCAAGACCTAACGTCAGGTCATTGGGATTTGTCCTACGCAACTCGCGGGGAAAAAACACAAAAATCAAAATATTAATTTAAAAAATGAAAATATTAATTTTACTTCCATCCGTTGCAAGAGTCGTCAATCGCGTGAAATTAATTTAATATCATAAGAGTTTACATTAGGAAAAACTTAGATAGAAATAAAAAAAAACGAATAAAATACCATCTGACGCAATGTCCGGCTGTTAGCACGTATTGATTATTGATCAATGTGCCGCCGCAATGAAGATTTCCCTTGTTAAATATCGCTATGGCCCATGGAAATATGTGCGGTATCGATATTTTCCCGCCGACGATGCGATTCGATATCCCTCCACCAGCTACTCCGCATTCTGTTTATGTGAGAAAAATTTCAAGCTGACATCACTCTTGTTTTTATTGAACTTCGTCTTTTCTTGCCAGCATTTTTATTTTATGATTCTCTAACATCTTTACATTGTTTTTGTATCATTATCTTCACGAAGCGCAATTATCATGAAGTTAATCAATTGAATTGAAAGGAAATGTTCGTTAAATCGTGCAATAAGGTAGGTGTGTGTGTATGTGTACATATATGTGTATTTTAGAATAGAAACGATTTAATATTAGTGTCTGTTCTCTTTTCGTGAGCAAATGAGTTTTGCCGGACACACTTATGCTAGTCGCGTGATTTCATATATTCGATCGTTACCGCAATTGCTATTCACTCGTAGATTCAAACGATTGCGATGATTCCGTGCGAGCGCCGCCTGAAAATGAACGCAACGCAATTATTTGTTGAATCGTGCAGGATTATCGAGTTCTGTTCTTCTTCACAATTTGTTTCTCTCGTGGTAATCTCGTTTAATTATTCTCTCAACGAACGTCTAGGATTAGAAGAACGCCGATCACGACTGGCAGGGCCAAGTGGAAAAGTCTCTTCATGCTGCGCGATTCCTGTCCGAGATTTCACCTGTCGAAAACGAAAACGGCTACTGAGCGCGACACAGAGCACACCTTGTTCCTATATCGAATTTCATTTAACAAACGATAATCAATTTCGACACAACCTCGCTGACACATATCGCCTCGATGTGTTTCATATCGCGATGAAACATTATACACCACGTACCTATAAATCGATATTCTCATTATCGCTCAATAAACCGAACAGTAGAATATAATCGTCATCACGATCCTAAAGAACGATTGACATAACGTACGTGCACTGTTTTACATTACGTAATTCAACCTAATTACAGAATAAATGTTAAATATACACCAAGGAAGATATTTATATGCAAAATTTACAAAAATTTTACGTAAACTTTACGAAGATCTGGGTCTCTCTATAGGGTAAATAGGAGATTATGGCCACACGGAAAAGATGGCCATAGACTGTAATTTCACCAATAATTGTTTAATAGTGCATTTGTGTAGTCATTCTTAAAGATAA
>QVOB01024498.1:0-18205 GCA_014839585.1 Pseudomyrmex concolor
AACATTTTGTTGTATCTCACCAACATTCCGAGATATTTTCCATTATAGATTAAAATGGTCCACCCTGTATATATATATAATATATATATGTGTGTGTGCATATATATATATATAAGTATGTGTTCACATGTAAATTTTTACACATGAGTTTTGAATTGAGATTTCAATTCTTACAATCATATAGGATGCTATATTTGCATCTCATATAGGTATGAGAGACGCCGAATACCTCCCTAACTTTGAAATTATTGCGAAAAAAAATCCAGGAGTCTGGAATCTCCGGAAAAAATCCAGGAACGTAGAACCTCCGGCTTTCCGTGCCGTATATATATTTTTATATTGTTATACAGATTACTGAAGATGATCATTAATAAAATTTGATTGAAACGTTCAGAAATACACTACGTTTTAAATTGTTTTATTGTTCACTGCCAACTTGGAACTTTATAAACCTTGTAGTATTTCACGTATCCGTACAATTTGCTTATCGCGCTGACGAATGAATTAAATTGACGATGGTTTTGTTAATAGTAACAATAAAAAGCTGAAATCGCAACACACAATGCTAACGTAGCATAAAGGCACGTAATAAAGTGGTTGCCCGCAAATTATTCTCACTCCATTTTTTTCTGACCTAAATGCAGCATAAAACTCGGCGCCGCTCCCGGAGTTAACTTACGTAATAACATATTTATACATATTCGTTTTTAATATATGCAATTGCAATTTAAACGTTTTCACAAACAGTTTTTTCTTTTTGACGTTAGCAAAATCGCGCGCACATTTACAAGACACAACAAAAAATTTCTCAAATTGCGCATTTTTATCGATGAACAATAGACGTTAACAAGCTTATAATAAATAGAAGCACGCGACTCGCAATCAAAAATCGCGCAAAATGACCAAAGTCCCGCTGTTGTCATTGTATTCTCTCTCATTAAACCGGAGTTTTATGATATGTTTGATTCAACTTCTAATTTAGTTTTGCTGACGGCTGTTCCTGCGGTGCAAGTTTTATGACGTCGTCGTCTCGAGTTGCACAGAATGCAATTTCGGATAACTTTCTCTTCTAACTTACATGTTGTCAACCTTATCACTACTAAGGAGTAGTTTTAAGGAAAAAGGCGCATGAGGCGAAAGGAGAAGGAGTGGCTGTGGAACTCCACTGTGAAACGAAAAACAGCTGGCTAAACAAGATTTGAAAAATTCGGCCAGCATATGCATGAATTTAGACAACATTCCGGGCTGCATCCCCGATCTTCGAAAACGTGAGAGAGAGAGATTTAAAAATGCAAGAGACGCGAGGGAGTTTCGAGATTCGGGAACACATAAATATTTATAAGGGACACAGATGGCCGAAGACGCTAATTTCAATATGGCGGAAAGAACGCCAATTCAAAGAATTTATTTAGATTTTTAGACTAATTTCTAGGAAGGCGTAAATTGTTGTAACCTTTAACTTTTTAAAAACACTAAACTTATTTTTTGTAATAACTCATAATATATAAACATCTTGAAGCTGAAAATAATTATTATTTTCTTCTGTAAATGAAATGTAAAGTGAGTAATTATTATTCTCTTCTATTCTTAATCATCAAAGTAGAATTAAATTTCTTACACAACGCGATATCTTATATATTTATACTTTATAAACTTTACAGTTAACCCGCTTTCTTGAAGCAGAAACGTTAGGCAAATTGCATGCGGGTTATGTGTCTAGAAATTATCTCTAAGAAAATTATCTGGTGATAAAATTCTATCGTGTTTCTCGTATTAGTCTCGTGCTGTCTCTTATAGAATCGAGTTCAATCATCTTAGCAAATTTTAAAACAAGACATTTTTTTTTAAATACGCGATATAAAGCCAGATACGAGAAATTATACGAGTGTTTTATCTATAGAAATGAAAGTTATATGATAGTGAAATTGTGAACGCAACGATTTTGTTTCCGCGAAATAACATAACAACAGTGTCATAGCGTTATCTTTATTTTTTTATTTTTCTATAATATTTAATCTGTGATCAAGTTTTCAAATTACATTTTTTATGACTTGTGCGTTCTGTTTTCATTCTAGAACTATTATGGCTTTTGAATTTAAATTGCATTCTTGAACTCTTTCGACTTCCTGTTTTCCTGCGCTTTGCAAGCGATTTTATTTGCTTCGTTTTGTGTTTCACTTTTTGCAAGTAATCTTTTTTATGTTAAATTTTTTTTAACAATTACAAAAGTTTTACAATTCAAGCACGCTGGTAGAAAATAATATTGTGGTTTGGTTTCTTTTAAACAGTTTCTTTTACTTTGTTTTTTTTTGGAAGAGAAAAAGAGAGCAATCGTAGATACATCGTAGAAAACTATAGCGCGCTGAAACAATTTTCAGTTCAAAATTGCTTTAATACTGCGACGAACATATCTTTACGACTTCTATTTTTGTGTTAAGTGCACAATTTTACGTTTGCTTTTATTGTTATGGTACTTTGGCGAACCGATGAGAGTAACATCGTCCATTAGATTTCTATTTATGACACAATAAGCTTGATATAGATAAGTGATGAATATTTTAACGATTGGTATAAGCATAGTGTAAGATTCTTTATAACATGGCGATCTAAGAGAGGAAGAGAGAGAACTTTTATGGCGAAATACAAACGATTTTTCGTCATTTACTCAGGAAAAGAGATAGTATGATCTTTGAAGCATTTAAATATTATTTTTTGGCAATAAAGATAATATTTTGGCAAGCAAACGTCCCTAATAATAAGACGCAAGACTATATTTTCTTTGGATAAAAATAGATTATTTATAACATAATAATATATTATAATAAAAAAATAATAATAATAGATTATTTATAACATAATAAAAATAGGTTATTTATAATTACGCACGTATTATTAATAACTAATAAAAAACCTTTCTTGTTCAAAACTTTATTGTTGAATATTATAAGAATAAATAATAATAATAATAATAGATTCTTTATAATATAACAAAAATACATAATTACGCACACGTTTATTATTAATAAACAATAAAAAAACTTTATTGTTGAAGTTGCTCTCCATCGCCATGAATTCTAATTAACACAAATTAATAAATATAAATAAAATGATATACTCTAAATAAAATTGAGTTTTGCTAAAATTGTTGCGATAAATTGTTTCACGCTGATTATTACACACAACGATTATTTGAGTATGAAAAAACATTTTCAGCTAGCGTGATAAAACTTCCTGTGTCGATTTTGTGTTGCTGCAATAATGTGAGTTCAGCTTAAGACTTATAGATTGGAAGTGACTATCTCGCGTTATTGATCGATCTTCGTCGAGTCCAGTTACCTCCGCGCTAGAAAAGGCACGATCTGTCGAACGCAATGAAATTGAAGGGTGGAAACAGCCAGCCAGCAGTTTTTGATATCTATATAAATCTGACTGCCAGCGAGAAAAAATTCGATATATACGAGTTAAAAATTGTGCAATTTCTACTAAATAAATTTTGGTAAAGATCAAGGCGATTGTGGATGGACTCGACTCGATGAATATAAACATGGCAAAATTGACACGCGCATGTGGGAATTGTGTTTTTTTTTTTTTTTTTTTTTTTTTTTTTACCATCTTTGTACGTAACGAACGAGAAAGATTACATAATATTTTTTGCTTGTCTCTTTTGTAAAATGTAACATAACAAAAATTGCGTCGTTGTGAATGAATGAAATTGCGGAAAGTTTTGGAAGCGGAGAGAAATTCCGGAAATAAATTCGTCGGTTTATTCTCTGAACCTCTGGTTTTGCAATTAAGCGCGAGGAAGGGCATCTGGCGCTGCACCCGAAATTCGTGGCTGACATAACTCGGCGCGGCATTCGGCGCGTGTCAACCACTGGCAGGAATGCTCAAGATGACACGTGACTGAAGCGCAAAAAGGCCGACCAACAAAATTCCAGCAAAACGGATCGGAATTTCGCGTGTTCAATCGACATTTTCGATCCGTCGAACTCGACTCTCGAGGTTCGCGGGTGCGCGCAATGCAGCCGCTGAAAAAACATGACACGTATTGGCAAAACTTTGCGCAAAAAAAAAAACCATGAGATGGACAAACCACTTCTAATTTTGAATCACGTACCGGTCTGAATGTGATACAGGAAGCCAAAGTGGCCCAGCAAACTGAGCAAACTCGTTAGCTACGTGTACAGCCGCTATAACGGAAACAGCACGAAGGAGATGTCGCCTCTTCTGCGACTTAATATTTTTCTTCGACGAAAATTTGCATCGGGAGTTATATATCTCGCAGACAATATCACGCGTGCAAATTCCGTTTACTTCATCGAGTGATAAATGAGAAATAAATGAGTTCGTTTTTGACTCGATTAACAGACATAAGAGTTTTAATAATAAAGAAGACAAGAGTTTTAATAACGTAACTGTAATTTATTTATGGACACAAAAGAGCCCAAGTAACTTAATTATCAGTCAAGACTTTTTCTCAACTAAAATATTTGCGATATTTTAGAGATACTTCAACGCGGGAAAAAATATATATTGGCGTAGCAGTTCCATTTGAGCAAGATTCATGGAAACGTAGCAAATTTATATAAGTCACTCACGCGCACTTCTGGCTTTTTATTCACGTTGGGAATTTATCTCGCGAACTCGAAAGAGGAAAGTCTGCGCGTCGCCGCGGGCAACACGATACACTCAGGAGGAACGAAGTGCGGCATAAATTCTGCATGCCGCACCGGAGAAATTGGGATTGACGTTACTACGTTGCATAAAATAACAGGCCGCGTTTGTGTATCTCCATTACTACCCAAAATTCAATGCAAAAAACGAAATTCTCATTCCTGATTCACATTTCCCAAATAATAGGATAAGCAAAACGTTTTCTGCGTTGCGGCGCAAGTAACATTTTTACAATGTTAAAATTGCATTACTCGTAAAGAATTTAATTCGCTCGCAACGTGAACATAAACTTCCGAGAGATTGGTATTAGCGATAAATTCGACATTTTAATTTGCATTATGAAACAGATGCTATTTAGAATCTCTGATTAAGTTTCTTCGATCGAAATAACAAACGTAACGTCACAAGAGAATTTCAACGCGTTGCAATTCCACACTTAAATTTCTTCCGAATTCGCACACAGATTCGAACTTATTTCTTTCATTTTTTTTTTTAAGCGGGCAAAAATACTATGTCACATTTAATTATCATTGTGACGATCCAACCTCCACGCCGTGACACATTTGACAGCTCGGTCTGTCTGAGCTTTGACAGATGGACAACAAGGAGCTAAATTTAAGCAATTAAAACTTTTAATTAATTTCCGCTAGAAGGCATATTTTCTCGATTGTGAAAATTCCGCGAAAAGATATATAATGAGAAAGATGTGGCGAATCGTCGGCGAGAGTGCTCTGCTTCGCTCTGTTGTGGTGTAGTATGTCGTGTAGAAAGTCGCTCCCCTAGATATTCCCTTGGTGAAGCTGACTCGACCTATTAATTGAGCAAATTTTATAGAACTATTAAAGATCCGGTTGAATGTGAACAACAGAAAAATGTAGTTTTTGATGCATTCATAATGCATAGGACTTTCCTTGCCGATTGCAATCTACGCTTGCAACGGCCGCTGTCTCCGACGAGCGAACTCCTCTTCGACCTTCCTCAGAGGATTTCACCGATTCGGTTTTTCCCTTCAAAGAGTTCTCAGACTGTCACTGTTCGGATTATTTGAGACACGCAGGTCGAGACAACGAGATCATCAAAAAGAGCTCAGGTCGTGGTCCCGTCAAGCTCAAGAGGCTGAGGCCTACTTCTACGACAAGGCAACTCATGTCAGACCGAAGAGTCCGACTCCGCAGCTCAGAAGACACCACCGACGGATAGAAGATTTGTTAATAAAAGTGGGGATATTTCCTCACAATCATATTATAATTTTTAATTAATTATATGTTGCTTTTCGTAAAATTTGACAGTAAAAGGGAAACAGTCAATACGAGAACAAAACCAGATGTTCGGTTGAAAACTTTTTTATTCAAAGTTCAATTACGTTTCAATTCTGGTTTGGAACTTACGGCGGTTTTTATGTTCAGACTCTGGTCTTGAGTTTCTTCATGATTTGCCCCCGTACATAAGAAGCATCGCAATCATTACATTGCAACTGATAAACTATATTTTTCTGTTGTTCACATTTAACCGGATCTTTAATAGTTCTATAAAATTTGCTCAATTAATTAAGACTTCTGTACGCTAATAAAAGTTCCCTTTCTTTTTTTTAACAATTTAATTGTATTAGTCAATTTGTTAAAAAAGGGCTCAACAAAAAAATTGTTTTACACTTCTCGATGTAAGAGAAAATTCCGAATTGTCTGATTTTCTACTAAGATAAATTCATTTTGTTGGTGTGATTAGATATTTAATACTTTATTAAAGATATTAGATATTTAAACTTTTAATTATTTTCCCAATAATGTTGTAATAAAGAAAAGTGTCGGATGCAATTAGTTTCCGAATAAAACCGCAAAACTGGATTTTATCTCGTCGTTCTAACCGACGTAGCGCACGTGGTGGGTGGTCGTCTTGAAGAATCATCTTCTTGTGTCCGCAATTGCCAAAAGTTCTATCTTTTGATTTCGCGCACGACGTGACACTCGTGCACAAAAGCCATTTATTTCCCGACGTTTCCTGACAAGCAATTGCCTTCACTTCCCATTCAGCACCGGCATGGGTTGCGCCTCTGGGAACAGTTATCACGTAAGAATCGTAAATCATGAAGCAGGTCCCCCCCGGCAGGCGTGTGCGGGACCCGCACATTTTTGTAAAGGTATCCTTTTTGTGTGTCGCAATACTCACCCGACATTATTACACACACTATTCTAAACTATCTTGCGTTAATCTATCTTTTTTTGATTGCGTATTATAATCCCTTAATAAATTACTACGCAATTTTATCTTCCGTTAAAACCCTTGTTATATGTTACCTGTTTCCAGTTTGTGGAAAATTCTATCGTATATTCTATACACATATATCGTGAAAATTTATAGTGTCGTTTGAAAATGCATACGATTTATATACGAACGAGTTTATTTCAGAGGATTATCTTTTGGATTTCATAATTTATAAAATACAAAGTCTAACTTAATAAAAAGTATTCTCTTTTTTTCTCAATACTGCATAATTTCTCACAATAATACTGCAAAATATATTTCACGCTTACTTATTAAATATGTTTGTTTTCTTTGTTTTTACAGAAAACCTTTCATTTTTTTCCTTAGCAATAATGATTGGTAAAAGTTTATTGTTTTTTATTTTTTTATTTATTTATTACACAAACCCGGGATCATCGTCGCAACAAGTTGTCAATTTTATTCAAACAACTTCTCTACCATTTTTTCGCCGTGGAAACTCGATGCATCTTCCTCGGTGTGAATAATGCATCAAAAAAATCCAGTATTTGAATTTATTTCTCGTCTTCTGGCGAAGAAAATATCGCCGAGAACACGTAACAACTTGAACGAAGATGTATGGATCAGAATCTCTCTCTCTCTTTTTTTTTTTTTTTTTTTTTTTTTTTTTTTTTTTTTTTTTTACTCAAACGCCATCATATTCGGTCGATGTTTCCTCTATCCAACACGTACGTTACGCACACGCGTGCGCAAGCGCGCACATACATGCACGCAATTGATACAAAAAATAATTCAGATAATAAACAATGATTAATCGTAAATTATATATTTTAGAATCAGTATCACCTAAGACTCCTTTTACACGGTTTTTTTTTACACGATTTTAGTTACACAGTTTCTTTTAACACGATTTATTCACAGTTACACTATTTTTTTCAAACAATTTATTCACAGTTACACGAGTTCGTTAACTACTTTTATTTATTATTTATATTAATTATTTTCATTTATTATATATATTATGTTCATTCAATAACAAATACATTATGTACCGTAATAATTAAATAAAATACTTTAGTGAATGCATTATTATGTTTTAAATTACTTTTTATATAATCTTTTGAGATAGTTTGCGTTGTTCAAAACAAGTTTTACTTTGTTGCCAATTGAAAATTGCATAACTTTTTTTACACGATTTTTTTTTACTCGGTACGCTTTTACCGTATAAAAGGAGTCCTAGGTGTATATCTAATCCCGTGATATTACTTATTTCCCAGTCATGGCCATATTTCCGTGATGGTGAAAGCTTTTTGAGTTCTCTCTCTCTCTTTAGTACAGTATATATCATTTATTATTACGATAATGACTGAATTTGTTTACATATAAGATAAATTGCTCGTGAAAATGTCAAACAGTGGGAAAGAGGACCGATACAAGCAACACCTGGATATTTGTGGTAAAAGTGTTTATTATTTCCAGTCAAACGTTTCACTTTTGGGATCTTCTTCAGTGACATTCTGAATGAAACTGTTTAACAGTTAAAGTGTACCGTGTTTAATGGCAATTTAACAATAAAATTAAGATGTCAAAGATAATGGTGAGTCAAAAATGGATGGGGTTCTCTCAAAGTCAAACACGATATCACAAATACCGTTCAACAGTATTATCATTATGTTTGAATTTGTTTATGATATCTTGCGAATTATTTATGATATAAACTTATGAAGAATTATTACTGATTCGTAAAAATATTTAACGCGTGAAATATTTCCGGTGCCACGTTTTATGTCGTATAAAACGCGGTTTATGAAGGTACCGCGATTACCTCTTTTTCCCCTCGTAACGACAAATTTTACGCTACTTAATCTTTCCGTTGCGGTTAGTACGGTAGACGCACGGCAAGTATCTCCGAAAAAAGTCCCATTAATACGTCGTGAGACACAAACGACATTTAAATAGTCTGAAATAAAGCAGGCGCGATGCAGTAAACAGGATTTGTGCAGAACGCACGACACATCTGTGTATATAACGCGCCTACATATATATATATACGTGTATATATATATATATATGTATGTACGTATATGACGATTGCTTCACCATATTTAAATCATCCGGAAAATACGAGGTGAGTTTATATAGTATCGTCTAGTTTTTCCGCAAACAAACGTGCCGTTCCACAAGCGCGTTGAACGCGCGATAAAATCCCGGTGATTTAAATTCCCAGAGTTCACTGTTGTAACAATAAATTGTTCGAATATAAACTCGAAAATCAATCAGACTTAATTGCCACGTAAATCTCGCTCTCTTGAAGGTGAGTATCGATTGTATTCGCACGCGCGATTGAGTAGACAGAGTCGCTCCGGCACATGCGTGGGACACGATTGCCGGATTTATATACAAGAGAATTCAAAGATCTCTCATTATTTAACGTATAACAGAAACAGTTGAAAAAGAAACGGTTTCTAATTGTAAAATTAATTATAATCCGTGAAAAAAATGAATTAAATCTAAATAGACTTAATTTAAATCTAACGAGATAAAGAAAATGGAAAAATAGATCTAATTAGATTTAAATAGATATAAAGTAGATATAAATAGATATAAGTAAATTTATGTAAATTTACACTTTTATTTACCATTAGATCTACTTTAGATCTACTCAGACTTACTACATTAGATCTGTCTAAATCTGTTTAGATTTAATTATATTTAAAGTAGATCTATCAATAAATAAAATGTAAATAAAGTAAATTTACATAGATCTATATCTATTTAGATCAACTTTATAACTATTTAGATCCAATTTGGATCTAATTAGATCTATTTTTCTATTCTTTTTATCTCGTTAGATTTAACTTATCTCTAACTTATCTCGTTAGATTTAACTTAAATCTACTTATTCTTAGATTTAATTCATTTTCCCGGATGCTCAAAAAAACATTTATATCTTTTACTTGCTGTAGCAAAAACACAAATGTTAAGTTAAAATCATTATATAAATGTTAATTTAAAATCAAAATTTACAGATTGTTTAAATTGTACGAACTTTTTTAGTATTAAATTAAACCATATCACTTAGAGGGATAGCACAGCATAAATAAAAGTCGAGCGCTCAAATATAATATTTAAAGTGTAATTATATACATTAAAATTATATACATTGTAATGAATCAAATTTTTGTTCGTAAAATCTATAAGTAGATCTATGTAAATTTTACACTTTATTATTAAATCTGCTTTAGATCTACTCATTGTCAGATCTGCTTAGATCTAATATAATAGATCTGAGTAAATCTAAAGTAGATCCAACAATAAATAAAAGTGTAAATTTACATAGATCTACTTATATTTATTTAAATCCAATCTCGATCTAATTAGATCTATTTTTCCATTTTTTTTTTTTTTTTTTTAGTCGGAAAATTTAGTTTGTAGGACTTCTCATTGAAATTAATTATTGAATAAGTTTAACACACAGAGAAATTTCAGTCTTTCGGTTGTCGGTGTGTGTGAATGTTGTCTGCGTATTTTTCGACATCGAGTTTATTGAACAACATTTTTCAGTTTCTGTGATCAGCCATGCACTACTGATTGGAGACTGAATATTTCCTTCATCTTTATTTTTAATCCAGATAGTCACTGAAAAAGATAATACGGATCGAAACGTTTGACGTTAAACATTGTACAAAACTCATTTAAACACGGAAATTTTGTTTTTGACTCGTATTGGCTCTTCTTTTCATTTATTTAAAAAATTTCTCAATTCAATTAAGATACTTGCTCTCACATTTATCTTTACACAATTTTATAATAAAAATACAGATTGTAAAATAGCGAATTTACTGCGCACTATCATAAAAACCCTATCTCGTTTTTGCGGTCAAAACTTGCAGAGTTGCGAGAATGAATTTTCCGACTTGAAAATTAAGCGAAGTAATACATTTAGCGTGGTTTGTGCTAAATAGCCGGATATATTCCGCGACATTTAAGGTATTAACGATAAGATCGTGGTGCGGGACAAAGAGCTCTCGTCTCTCTCTCTCTCTCTCTCTCTCTCTCTAGGAATCAACGTTCGGTGAAATGGCTCCGAAAATATTATACGGATGACTATTCGTTGTCGGCGCTACGTGAAATAATAGGAGCAATTTGGATCTTTTATGCTCGTATTGTACTCGGCACTCGGAAGCTATATTCCTATTGTTTTTGGTGATTATAGCGTTAGGAAATTGTCACAATACGGCGCAAACCTTGAATGTTTGCCTTATCGCATTAGAAACAGCTGCATATGCGGTGAATATGCGAGAAATTTATACTTGTACATAAAGTATTTCAAATTGTTGTGTTTATTTCATAAATATTTGAATAAATAACTTTCTTGAAGAGTACGTAGTCACACTACTTAATTAAACTTAACTCTTTGGAGTCAGACGTGGTTTACCAAATCCACGCAGAAATTGCGCACCGGCGTTTCTAAAAAAATTTAGTTTTTTTTTAAACGCTTAAATCTTCGAAACTATTGAAGTTTCAATTTGTTTCTTTTTACAGACGCAGAAATGTTCAAACTTTTTATTAAAAAAAAAAAAATTGAAAAAATATTTATTTTTGGCGGGAGATATTCGATCTTAAAGTTGCGTGGGTCTCAGAGACGGTCTGACTAAGGCGTCGTCTACAATACAGTTGTAAGCCGTAAGCCGTAAGAAATTGACCAATTACAATCGATTATTCTTCCGTAATTTGTTTGTGAACTCGTCGTCATTTTTGAAGTCTGACCACGAAGGGTTAATGTACGACGAACATATTGTAAGATATTTATAATTTGGCATATAAAATTTGCATATATTACATCGCTTGTGTTTATATTATTTATCTTGTGAAAACTCTCTCTCTCTCTCTCTCTCTCTGTGTGTGTGTGTGTGTGTGTGTGTGTGTAAACTTATAGAGATTTTAATGATTTGAGAAAATACATTGATACTGTTTTTTCATCACAAAACGCGAGTTGCGCTGAAACGTAACCGAATTGCAAAACGCATGTAGAACAAAACAAATCCTATCTCACCGCCGAATTTAGTTGCGCACGCCAGTTATGATAAAAGTCCGATGAAAATGAAGGAGAAGCAAAATAAAAAAAAAAAAAAACAAAAAAACTGTAATTTAACGGCGGTAAAGTTTTATCGCACGAGTAAAACGAGAAAACGTTGTAGCAATAGTTGAATAAGTTTCTATAGTAGTAATTAGAGCAATTACACAAAGTAGTTACGGTTACTATTTTTTTGCATCTGGGCAGCTATTAGTGAAGTGCGAAAAAAATTTCAAATCCTTGACGCAATTCGCGTAACACATCGCGCACAATAAGCCACTCTATTTTTAGAAATTAATATTTTTATGCCGGCGCAAAGAATCTACCGGCGATAAAATCTTGTTTAAGTGATGTGTATAATCCAAATAATCCAAAAGCGAATGCGCTATTTTCCATTTTCAACTACATTCACATTGTGAACAACGCCGCGAACTCAGCATATTACCTAAAATAACATAGGTAAACTCGTAAACTAATTAAGAACTCGTGTAATCTACAGATTACGAAAATACTGAAGAGATTGTAGAACAAAAACAAAGAGTAAAGCATACAATGATCGATATTATCTGACACTGTATTACAGAATTGTTTTTACTTTGTAATTTACCTGTAAAATATACTGCAAAAAAAATAGATTCCAAACTAATGTCGCAGTCTGTTTAAAATCTATGTAAAAATATATGTGAAAATGTTTTGAGTCCATTGACGTGACGCTGACGTATAGCGTAAGTTGAATTTTTAACGTGCAATCTACATACATCAAAAAATTCTAAAATGAATATATTATACGCGTAAAATTACGTGATATTCATTTCTCATGTAAATTTCTTCTTTTCGTATGTTTATATATCTTTTTATATATATATATATAAACTGCTCAAAGAATGTTTAAGTTAAGATATTGCATTTTAGAGTCGCACGTGGTAGGAAGTCAGAAATGTAATTTGCGAATAAAATCCCACGGGGAAAGCGGAAATGTTCTATTGTCGAAGTTCCACCTGATTCCGTTCTACGTTTTCGACACGCGTGTGCAAGTAACTTTTTGATTAAACTGCATTACTTTTTGATTAAACTACCGCTGTAATAGTCTTATGTAACAGAAATATTGATCTGGCAATTTGATGCTTTTTTTTTCTTCTATGAAAAACATTAATGCGGCAAATGAGAGCCAGGCGTTGGTTGCAGATGCGCGCAATATATTTATACAATATCATACAAATTTTTTAAATTCCAATTTAATTGTCTTACTTTGATTACACTTTATTACACGTATAGAGTGTCCCATTTTAATGGAAATGATATAATATCTTGAAAACGAAGCAAGTGACAAAAACTGTTTCAAACAAAAGTAGGACCTGGATTTGGCAAATAAGAGCCAAACAAGTTATATATGTATATATGTCGGAGTATACCACTCCGTTCGACTCTTATTTGATATAAAATTCTATTTCTCGTAGAAAGTTTATAATATTCCTGAAGCGTGAATGATCTGCATATTTATATGTGTATCAATATATACCTAGGATTCCTTGGTCTTTTTTTTTTACATGATTTTAAAGTTACACGGTTTCTTTTAACACGATTTATTCACAGTTACATGAGTTTGTTAACTACTTTTATTTATTATTTATATTAATATTATATCCATTTATTATATATATTATGTTCATTCAATAACAAATACATTATGTACCGTAATAATTAAATAAAATACTTGAGTGAATGCATTATTATGTTTTAAATTACTTTTTATATATTCTTTTGGGATAGTTTGCGTTGTTCAAAACAAGTTTTATACTTTATTGCCAATTGAAAATTGCGTAACTTTTTTTACACTATTTTTTTTTACTCGGTACGCTTTCATCGCGTAAAAAGAGTCCTAGGTGTATTTGAGTTTGATGTTTTTTTCTTTTGTTTTCCAGGATATATCGGACGTTAAATGCGAAGGTAACAAAAGTATGATTTTCACCCCCATTGCCACTAAGCCTGTAAGCGGGGTGATCGGCGCTTCCTCGAGCGTGGTGTCGATTATGATAGCAAACATCTTGCGGCTTTTCAAGGTACATTGAGTCAATTCATATATAGTTATTTCATATGTGCTTCACAAAATAAGGGAGACCGGGGCTAGTTGTGACACAGAGTTGGTTGTCAAACTCCTATTATCGTGCTTACTAAAACTCTTGGAAAATATTCTTCTTCATATTCTAAGTTGTTACTATTGTGTTAGTAACATGTACGAAATAGCTTTTCTTAAAAACATTATGTATAATATTTACGAGCACTTTTGTGAAATTGAACATGACAAGTAGATTTTTCTGATCTCGATTGTTTAGTAATTTTATTGATTTTAAAATTTCTAATTGCAATTTTACCTTAGGTCTAAAAATTGTAGTAGTTTTAAATAAATTTTTTTATATTTATTTAATCATCATCGCATCGCAGTTTATAAATAATATCTTTTATTTAAAATGAACGTTTGGGGTAAGTTATCACATGATGAGTAGGCGTGAGAGAATAATCGCCGTGCGTAGGAATGCGTCGTGCTACCTTTAACAAAACCTTTGTCAATGCGACAGGCTGCATTATTATTTGAAGTGAACTAAAGATCGTACGTTGGTTCGGTATTGTAAGAAAATTTGAGAACAAGACGTGTGTGAAAATACGATTTGTACAAGTGTGGGTTATGCTAAACCAAAAAAGATTTTTATCAGTGATTTACCTACAAGAAGAAGAACTAATTAGTTATATATTACGTGCTTCGAGATATTTACTTCTTACACCTAAGAAAATCAGAATTTTGGCTTATGTGACAACTAATTCTGGATAAGGTGCACGTTTGCACGATCATGTTTAACATTAAATAACTTTGTTTGTATAAAGATATATGAAAATAATTTTTTTTTTTTCTTAAAGCTAAAGGATGTGACTATTATGTCATGTACTCAATATTACATGGTGTACAGTTTGTAATTTTTAATAATTTAATTTTTATGTCACAATGTGTCCCGATCTTCTCTACTCCAAACATAGATGTTTTTTTTATCTTTCTTTAACAAACTTTTAAATCTAATTAATTTTGTTATTTTTAATTAATAGAAGTACATAAAAATTTAATAACTATTTATTAAATTTTTATGTACGTGCAGAATTACACGTTATTATTTTATCGTGTTTATAACTGGGAGTTATTAATATAGAATTAAAAAATTGACATTTTTTAAAAAATTAGGTTAGTAAAACAATTAGAATGTTACGTTGACGTCATTAAGAATGTTTTTATATGGAGATGTTATTTGAAAGAGAGACAAAGGAAAAGAGAAACATATATATATACATAATATGAATATGACGACAACAAGCAAGCAAAGCTTTTTCGAGATTGTAGCGACATTGTCGAAATTTCGTGTGACCGCTAACAAGGTCGGCGGAGCAATCATTCCTTTGGAAGGATCGCTCATCCATTTGTAAGGATCAAACCGTGAAAGGTTACGCTTGCGACGTCGTTTCGTATCGCGGAGAGACTCACAGATAAAACCTTTCCGCGCCTTTAAAAAGACGTCACGCAGCATGAATTCGTTGAATGGAATCCGGTGATCCGCGCAAAATTGGCTTTCTAGAAGAAGCTCCTTGTCGTCATCGAAACGTGAGAGAAGGTGAGATAAGATGAAAACTCTCTTCGTTTTAAGTAAAAATAGTCATATTTTCAGTCGAGAAAAAAATGTCGAGGCTTGTGCAAAGAAACTTTTAAATGTTTACCGCACGATCGAATCGGCGAATTTAGACCAGACATGCAAAAGCTTCTATTGAACTTTCCGCGAAATTCGATTTTAGTGTTTTACTTCGTTTAGATGGTGTAAAACTAATCCGAAAGAAATAAGGCGAGGCGCAAAGTGAATCAAGAAATACTCCAGTTAAACCAAAAAAGCAACTTATTTTTGTTATATTGTTTTCCGCAGGATATTATATATAAAATCTCCCGAAAGAAGATATAGAATTGATTTTTACATGAGAAAAACAAGTATATATTTTGTTTTGCATAAAGAGTTTAACTGTTCACACATACTTATAGTTTACGAAGAAAATGTCAAAATAGTTTACATAGGATAAACGGACCAGTGAATGACCGAATTGTGTTACATTCATGGACATTTACGGATAAAAATAAGATAAATTTATTTAAAATGCTGATAAAACTTTTTTTACTCAATGTATGTTATATTTTCTTTGAATAGTAAGAAAAACGAAATGTTGCTGAAATTATTTATAAAGTGAGTAAAACGTATAAACTACTCAAAGGCCCAGTGAATCACTACTTACATCCAATAAATGACCGATTGATTAATATAAACAAAATTTTTTTATTAATTATATAGGTGTATTATAAGAAAATAAATAAAGAATATCATATAAAATTCAAACTTTTATACAAAATTTTCACTGGTAGGTGGTCACTGGTCGGTTTATCCTATAAGCCTTCGTGGTCAGACTTTAAAATTGACGATGAGTTAGGCAGACCGAGTCCGTGAGACCCACATGACTTTAAGATGACTCGAATATTTCCTTCAAGAATTAATATTTTTTCAATTTTTTTTTTTTTTTTATCAAAACTTTGAACACTTTTGTGTCGATAAAAAAAACAAGTTGAATAAATCTCTAGTAATTTCAAAGATATAAGCGTTCAAAAAAAACTACTTTTTTCTAGAAATGCCGATGCGCAATTTCTGAGTGGGTCCGGGAGACCCACGTCTAACTACGAGAAAATAAAATTAGTACGTAGTTATAATTGAAGCGAAGAAAGTTAAGACAAGTTGAGATATCAACGCGTCGCAGACGACAAGAGTTTAGGGTTTCTAAAAGTGCTTGTGTTTACGCGACTTAAACTCTCGAGTTCTATCAGGTGGAGGATAAAAGATATTTACCAGGGAAGAAGATCCAAAATGTACTGTTGCGCGAATCGAGCCGAGTGCCATCCTGGATTTTATTGCACGTACTCTCTTTTATCGCTTTCCCTCATTATTTTATAATGATCCACTTGAATTTGAAAACTACTTCCCTTTCTGTTTATCGGCGCAAAACCAAGTGCCCTTTTCAGTTCACTTTCCGTTGACGTGTTTTCACTGTGAACAAAGATATCTGCGGAATATTTTCGCGGATTTATTCCGCTTGCTAGTTTTGTTCATTGTCGGGGAAATTCGCGCAAATGCAGGGAAATATCTAATAAGTTATCGTATTTCAATATTTTTCTTGTCATTTTCTCACGTACACAATTTTATTGGCAGAATCTAGATCCACCTTATAAAAAAAAAAAAAAAAAAATACAATAGTGTTAAATTTCAATATTGTGATAGTTGGATTTTATATAACAGCACTTTCTTGTTTTGTAACTTGTAACGATAAAGTTGTTATTGTTAACATATCAATAATATTTTGTTTGAGACATAAGCGTATCGACTTTACATATTTTTTTAATGAGATTGTATAGATCAAGTATGCGATTATAATCTGATTATTATATTTTTTACAATCTTTTCTCGGGAAAAAACTGATTAAATCTAAGTAGATCTAAGTTAAATCTAATGAGATAAAAAAAATGGAAAAATAGATCTAACAATAAGTAAATCGAACTTGGATCTACAGTAAATATATAGTAGATTAATATAAATATAAGATAGATATACAGTAGATATACAGTAGATTAAATAGATATACAGTAAATAGATATACAGTAGATTAAAATAAATATAAGTAGATCTATGTAAAGTTACACTTTATTTATCAGTAGATCTATTTTAGATAGTAGATCTACTCAGATTTATTATATTAGAACTAAGCAGATCTAAACAGAACTAAGCAGATCTGAGTAGATCTAAAGAAGATCTAATAATAAATAAAGTATAAATTTACATAGATTTACTTATATCTATTTAGATCTAATTTATATTTATTTACATCTAATTTAGATCTAAGTAGATCTATTTTTTTTTATCTTTTTTATTTCGTTAGATTTAAGATAGATCTACTTAGATTTAATTCATTTTTTCTCGGGTTATCATTTTTTCAATGTATGTAAAAGGTGTCTAGTATAATAGCCGCTTGTGAGAATTACCCGCTAAAAAATTTTTCATATAGGGTAAATGGGGGTAAAATGGCCATAGTTTTCTTTAAATGCAAAAAACAGACTTTTATTTTTGTTATTTTTTAATATTGTTTTTTTATTTTACTTCACTGAAGCTT
>QVOB01024504.1:0-16150 GCA_014839585.1 Pseudomyrmex concolor
CAAACGGCGAAGAATGTGGGAGGAAAAACAAGGTCATCGCCCATCCACTGTTCCGCGTTAAATCCATTTCGGTGTCGTAATTGTGAAAACTTTGTTTTCTCCCTCTGCGTCGCGTTACAAAACTCACATTTTACATAACGCCGCTTACACACACACACATCGGAGAATATCATCGACGTTTCTCTCGCGCACGGTATTTTGAGCTACGCCCAAGTAGATGAAGAGTCTGAACTCAGTTCACGGAAAAGTCACTTCCCCGGTAGATCCCTTCCCACCCCAACACAGAGTCAGGAAAATAATCGAGAAGAGAGAACCGAGAAAATAGCGTCCTTCAATTGCGCGAGAGAAAGCTGAATTAAAAACGTTTCTGTTGTTGTGATTTCGAAACAAATGTGTTGTCGATATTATTAACGAAAAGAAACCCCTAACGTAAATGTGAATTGAATTAGTTGTGTAAATCTACAATGAATTATAAATTAACTTTCAAAAGTGGAATGTGTGCGATTCATAGATCTTTATTACGGCTTAATTTTCAGAATTTAATACAAACTTTATTTTGATCAAATTATTTAATATTGATATTCCTGTACTCTCTCCCTCTCTCTCTCTCTCTCTGTCTTTCTCTTTGTAATATTTAATCTTAATTTTACGTCGTAACATACGAATAATAAAATGACGATCGAGAGGGATCTTTAATAGTTGAGAAAGACTTTATTCGATTTCGAATTGATTATTACAGTGACATTATCACACATTCCGAAATTTCGTCATCTCAACATAATTATGCGCGAAATCTGATACATTGCCGAACTTGAGGTTTCTCTAATGTATGTTCCTATTCCATCAAATATGCGAACTCGCACATATGTATATATCTCTATATACGCATATGTGGATACGATGTTAAACTCATGCGCGAGGGTGTCGGAGCTTTCGTTCCTCGTGGCTGTTGCTGGTAAGGCGCAGTTGCTCTATTCTCTTGAAACCAGTTTTCCTCCACATGACGGTCGGAGAAGGGCAGACGGAAAGAACAAGAAAGAGAGAGGCGCTGAGAGAAAACGAGAATGAGACGGAAGAAGTGAGCGAACGAGCGAGCGAGCGAAGTAAAGAAGAGAAAAAGAAAGAATGAGAGAGTGAGATGCCTCACGTGTATGTGTACCCGCATACACACATACACGCACACATTCTCTTTCTCGCACACGTTATTCCGTAAGTGCGTGCACGCGCACACACACACACACACGCTCACGTGCGCGCGCGCGTACGTCAGCTAAACTAGAAAGTTGCTCCGGTCGACGTCGTCGGCCGAAGAAACACCGCTCGAGAGCTAATGCTACCTTCCTTTCGAATTTCAACCGCGAATATTTTCTACGTATAAACGCCGCGTTGCGCCGCACGCCGTATAACGCGCCGGACATGCGCGCAAACCCGCCCGGAGAACTGCAAAATTCGATCGGCGCGCGCGTTCGCGCCCGCTCGCTCGTACAACGATTCTCTCTCTTGCCACGACGACCACGGTACTCTAGTCCCACGTATAAAACACAACGCGCGGCGATCGAACGCAGGCGTTTTCGAAAGCCCCGTGTATCCGTTCCGTCCGCGTTAGCTCTCTCGCGGAGCGGAGCGGCCGGCGAGCTCGCCACGGATCGGTAGGTGCGATCGATCGAGCGTATATTTGGTCGGAAGCCAAACGATGCGCCATCGCGTATACATAATATACTCTATTGCTACATGTTACACCGGCCGTATGTATTGTACGAAGGGTCTTGTTATACGCTTATAATATTTTGCACATATCTTTTTCGCCTAACGTCGGGACTCATTTAGGATTGCAATTGAGATCAAAGTTTGATTCTTGAGAGCGTATAAAAAAAATATATATATCAAAACTGAGAAAGCATTTCTGCGAACGAAGGGAGAAGGTAACGTTTCTGCTTTTAACTTGACAATCTTCTGTTCCTGTAAATGAGATCGCCGCAATCTGACGAAATCGTCGGGCAATCAGCGTTAACGGTATATTTACGCATATTTTCGAGAGTGCGTGCGTATGTACCGTTCCGTACGAAACTCGAATTTCGTAACGAGGTACATTGCACCCCCCTATCGCAAACTATATATTGAAGGAATAATAATAAAAGTCGCGAAGATTTTCACCCTGTGAAACCGCGGCTACACGGCAACCCCTTCGGTTTCTTGCAAGTAGAAAGTCTGCCAGTAGAAGTATTTCGTTCTACACCGAGGCAACGGGCGACTTCCCGTCGTGGCAAGGCGCGGCGAGGCGAGGCGAGACGAGACGAGCTGAGCTGAGCTGAGCTGAAGCGAGCTGCGCCGAGGCAGGCGAGGCGAGGCGAGACGAGGCGAGGCCTCGGAGCGTGGGTATCAGCACGGAACCGAGTCTACAACGCATTAGCGCGGCGTTGTCACGTTTCGAGGTTCTTTCTTTCTCTCTTTCTCTCTCTCTCTCTCTCTCTCTCTCTCTTTTTCTCTCTTTCTCTTTTATGTTCTCTCGTTCTCTTTATCTTTCTTTCTTTTTTTTTCTCTCTCTCTCTCTCTCTTTCTCTTTCTCTCCTTGCCGCTCGTTTCTTTTCCTCCCCCGTCCTCTCTTCGTCCCCGATGCCTGGCAGTACTGCCTCGTTCTTTCTCTCGACGTCCCTCGCCGTCGCATCGCGCAACGTTGCTGACTCGACTGGCGGGAAAACTGGCTCTTCAAACGGATTTTCCCGCGACAGACGCACACACGCTTTCGAGATTTCTCGCCGCTTCATCCTGGCTGATTTGTATCCGCTCGCGTGGTCTGGTCATCGGTACTACAGGCGCACACTATCGACCGTCATTAACTCAACGCCGGGCGCGACATTGAGTCTTCTTCGAGCGATATTATTCTGCGCTCTGTTGCGTTAGAATTTTTCAAAAATATTTCTCGCAGCCTCGCGAACAATGGCGTGACCGCGTTCGCGGAGAAAGCGACGCACACGTTTCTTGCATGTATGGTATATTTACTCGTGCTACAGTCGAAATTACATAAACGTTGTTTTTACGTATGAAAAAATTATTATTCTTATAGTTTAAAACTTGCGCTTCATACGCACATGTTCAAAAAACGATCTATAGATTACAAATTTAAAATGCTACGTATTTTCATTATGGGATTGCACTAATTTAACATTTTTTAATAACTTGCATAAGTTTAGATGACAAAGAGACTAACGATATTTTGTTTTTCTTTTCAGCATAAAACTAATGAAAGGGAAGATGTTTTGGGCCTAAAGGTAAGCAAGTGTTGCAATCATATATAAATTCTTATACTCTTATAGCTTAGGTAAAGCTTATAATTTAAAAAATAATATATATTATATATAATTACGTAATTTCTTTAGTTGCCGGTAAAATAAAAAATATCGCGTAGTGATAGTAAGAGATACGATAGATTTGGGACATTTCAATAAAAGACCATGTCTATTGTATTGTCTTTTGTATCAAGCGTGACGTTCAGCAGCTCTCCGACTGCGCGCCGGCAAATGGGAAGCTAATGACAGAAAACAAGAATACATTAGACAGTCCGATTCTAAGAGACTTTTCGAAATTTACCTCGAGACATACATTTTCTCCCGTTTCTCGGCAAAGTGCAATTTAAGAAGGACCTGTCCTTCGCAGTCTCCATCCACCGCGCAATTAACCTCGTTTGCCTCCGATATTGCGAGCGATAACCCTGACCATGGACATTATTCGAGCAGATTGCAGCGCGATTTGACAGATTAATTAAAAGGACAGAATGGTCGGGTGTGAATTGATACAGGATAAACAAAGAGAAAATTGCGTTAACGTACAGATATATAAAATTCTCTGTCCGCTTTCTGATATCTCTCGATCGAATTCTATACAGCATCAGTCACATTTTAGTCGAATTTTATTTTTCCTCGCACACAATGAGATTTCTTCTTATAAACAACGATATTAAAACAAAAACCTCGCCGCGCTCTACAGCGAGAAGATATTTTGTTTTCTCTTTTCTCTCGAGAGAGACATAAGAATCATCGTACTTTTGAGAATAAACGCACGAAACAGTTTTGTGGAATACAGCGAAATTCGCTAAGTTCCACGATTGTGATACACAGTCTCTCGCTTTCTAAGCTCTCTCGGCGTCTCTCTTCGAGTTGCTCCCGAGGTTCGTCCGCTCGATGCGTCCTGTGACTTTGAAAATAGAAAGTCACTTTGAAAATAGGCTCCGAAATATGCGCGCCTGGTTGAACCCTCCCTCTCGTCGTCTCTCGGCTAAGAAGAAGATGAGGAAGAAGAGGAAGAAGCCGATGAGAAGAGAAGGAGGATCGCGTGATGAGGACGAGGTGGCGTGCGGGGCGGATGAACGACGCGGTTTTAGACTACGGACTCGGCGCGTCGGCGTCGGGTTAAAAATAACAGTAACACAGCGGCGGAGCCGGTCCTCGTCGTCGTCTACATCGTCCACGTCGCATTTACCGCTGCTGCTTGCCGCCGCCGCTGCTGTTGCTGCTGTTGCCTGCTGCTGGCTCGTATCTTCCACCGCTAAGCTGACGGCGATATCGATGACGCTACCACGTCGTTGCGACATAGCCTTGAGCGCGCGCTGCTGCGCGTCACGCCGAAGACTAGGAGCGAAGTCGCATCGCGTTTCGAATTTTTTTTTGCAAGAATTCTAATTTCTCTTTTTCTCTTCGTTGACTACCCCGGGTTTTTATCGTTTCTAACTCTCAGCAGTCACGTAGTGTAATAATTTCGGAGTTTCCCGTGTGAGTCTCATTCTCTCTTTGATGACGAATTGTCACGTTCCTGTTTGTGCGCCAAAGTTTTGCACCGGGATAAAGCTGAACAAATTTGTTAGCGGTATATATCGTCCGTGCGCTTTTTCTGAAACAGAAATTATTTAACTCGTAACTTCCCTCTCTCTCTCTCTCTGTGATGTATTCGCAAACTTGCAGGCGTAAACTTGACAGACGAGATCTGTCTCAGTCTTTTTCTCTGTCATCAGTCATTTACTTGTTAGTAGTCGTCGTCGTAAAACAAACGTGTGTCGAGATATAGTTTTGCTATTTTGAATTTACAAAATATTTCCCGCGGTATTCATCCCAGATTATAATATCTTCGCTACTGACTCGTTATTTATCAATTACGCTTTATTTAAAAATGTGAAAATCCATGTTCACACGAAAGCAAACGTTTGAAACTCATCGAGAATCGCTAGCAGCCGTTAAAAACGTTAAATATAACAGTGTCGATATTATATCTACGACATTCACATATCGTGAATCGAGATTCGAGATCTCGAAGCCGCGCGCGATCAACGGATTCTCTTTGCAACGGATGAGACGAATTTTATTTTCGTACCGCGGTGGCGTCCCGCGACCCCGATGCCACCGTCTCTCACATGCCACCCTCTCTCTGTATATCGCGCATGCTGGCCTAACGCCGCGGCTGACACTCGTAAATTCACAAACCTCCGCGCGCTATTGCCCCGGAACACTTCGATAATCGCGAACGTCGCGTGCCGAACAAACGGACTCCGACGCGCAAGTATATTCGACGTAGAGCTTGCGCTCAACAACATTGTCTCCTTGTGAGAGAAGACGTGTGAAATTATTTCACAACTTATTATTTCTAATAAAAACCCGTCTTTGTATATAATCAGTTGCAATTTCGCGCGAAAACTGCCAGCGCGGCGCTTGGAAGAATTGCGAAAGCGCGCGCTGTTTTGAGCGTGTGATTTCGCCCGCCCGCTCGCTCGCTCGAGCGGCATGCGGCTAGGAATAGTCTGGACAGGATACGGGAACAGTTACCGACATTGGCGTCAGGGCCAACGTTACCCGAGGCGATCGGGCAAGGACGGTACCGCTACGGGCAAAGATCTTCTTCCACCGTTCGCATCTTCATCCTCCCGCAGGAATTCGTGACGCGAAAATCACGTTTTTCCTACGCAGAAATTCACCGCCAATTCCACACACAGGACGTTGCGTGTCCTACTACTACGTGACGGACCGAGCCTTGCGAATCTTTGGGAAAAGCGAGAAAATAACGCGGCGAAGTCGTTCGCTCGGAACGGATGCGATATCTATCGGCACTAGATTCGCAGAGAAAAGCATATCGAGGCTTCCTGCCTTCGATACTCTCTGATAGATTCGAAATTGATTCTCTCGTAGAATATTCGAATACGGAATATATACAGCTTCTCTTTCTTTGTTTTTTTTTTTTGTTTCACATCTTGAAATATCTCTTTGCTTCTCTCAGATAAAACGTCCGTTTGAAATGAAATAAAGTTCTTATTCGTGTCTGTTTGTCGTCAGTTTTCGGACGTAACGCGATTAAGCCGCGATTTGAGCCGCATTACATCGCGAATTGTCTCCGCCGACAAATAGGCGAACTCTCATTTCCATGACTAATATTCGTCCGATCCAAATATTGGGAACGCGCGATCGATCGGGAGTAAATAAAGCCCGCGAGGCGAGTCCCCTTTCCCCCTTGACGTCGAGAATCGGCAACGATATAGGACGACACTCCTAGATCCGACCGAACGTACGAACGTGCGGAGGTCGTTGAATCCCATTAAGCGGTACCTCTCTCGCCGATCGTTTCTGCTGCCGACCACCTGTACGCCGACGTTCTTTCGACCGATGTCTCCGCATCCGTGTCTCCCCTTACTCTTCCCGTGCAACACGCGCTCGGCATGATGTTGCGTCGACGAAAGAAGAGGTAAACCGTTCAGGATGAGAGCGATTATACTCTTCATCGTCGTCGTCGTCGTCGTCTTCTTGATCGTCGACATCGTCATTGCAGTTGAATATCGCACACATCACGGCTGGAATATTGCATTCTCCTTTTCTCATGTAGCTAATGCGGCCACACCTTTCACCAACACCCAGCCTGACGGGCTTCGGCCCGACCAGCGCGTACGCTACCTAGCTCAGTTAGGTTAGAGCTGGATGACTTGGCTTTGCTTGCGATCGGAACAGCCAGGCGCGGTCGCACGACTTGCTCGCTCGCTGCGACCGGCTGTATGACGACTATTCGCGCGCGTCTTGAGAGTCGTCTAACAGTAAAGTCTTTCTCTCGCTTTGTTCCATCGTCGCACGGCTCCGACAATCGGAGAGATAGAGAGACGCCTCGCAGAATTTTCATTATGATCCCACGTTACTTACGGGAAGTAAGCGAGCGAGTACTGCTCTTGACGATTTCAAGAAAATTATAGCTCTTGAAAAAATGCGCGCACTTACATTTCGCGGATATTTAAATTAAATCGCGCGATTAAAAAAGTAAACCGAAATGATTTGAACAATTCGAACAGAACCGGTGAATCGATCGATTCGCAATATCCGAAATAACTCGAGAAGTTTTAAATGTCAAGGAAATTTTTCGCGCAAATGCCATTATCGCACACAGCTAAGTTTTTCTCCCTCTCGAGAGAGAAAAAAAGACTATGAGTCTTTAAATATACAAAACGAAAAAGTTTTTTACATATTGTGCTCTTTTTATTTTTCAACGACAATTTTTACAATTCACTTTATTAAGTGTAACCTTAGTTCTTTAAAGTCTTTTACGGATTATAATAATACAATAGTACAGCATTTCTCAAGAGCTTTACAATATACTACAAGAAAATCTCCAAAGAATACTTAAGTTTATGCGAAGGTTCAGGCATTCCTAAAAGTTTTAGGGTTTTCGAAAGGTTTCTTTCCGAGTAGCTGTCGTATATAATTCCTAAAGGTTTCTCTTTGACTCTTCCGCGTTTTTTTTTCTTTTCTAAATCTTGTCGAATGTTTTGAATCGTTATTGTTTTATACAATTTTTATTTTCACCGAAGACTCCAAATTTTTTATTACAAAGATTCTTATCAGAATCTCTCTCCTGTTTCATTTTTCACCGTCATGTTTATTTTTCATTGTCTCGTTTTTCCTCTTTTCTCTGTTTTTGAATTAAGAATATCCGTCAGAAATTAAAACACAACATTTTACAACTTTAAAAAGCAAAAAAAATAATACACAGCCTTGTGTTGCGTTATTGTTCAAAAATTTCGTCTAATAAGAGCTTATCTCACTTTTATTTTTGCAGTAGAATATTACGCAATCGCTCGGGATCTAATTAGCTAATTGGCATAGTTACGTTATCGCGATAAAGCGCGAAGTGTCTCGGCAACGAAATAATCAGCCGATCGTCCTGCGGGATCCTGTTCGCTCTCGCAAGAGCCGGCTTCCCTTGTCTCCCTTTGGGTGGTGTGTAGGGTCCTCTACCCCAGAGTCCAAATTCAACCTGGTCTTTCCAGCCTTCGCTGGATAGTCAAACCATGAGGCTTTCGGTGTGTCATTGCTCGTACACTACTGCACGCTGATTGTTTCTATTATTCTCGAGTGTATCTGCGTTACATAGCAGAGACCTTGCTCGAAAGACACAAATAGCAAAACATCGTGTTTTTTCATTAATTAAAAAACTTTCGGAAAGTCACTTATCTTAATAAGCTCGCTCTCTCTTTCTCTCCCTCTCTCTTTCTCTCTCTCTCTCTCTCTTTCTCTTTTTCTCTTTTCTTTAATACATAGAAATATAAAAAACTATTGCACAATATATATATATTATACGATATGTCAAAATAAAAAAGAACGTAGTGCAGTTAAGAAACTTTTCGTTTCCTGCAATATATATTTCGAGGTCTTCTTTCGAAAAGCATAGACATATATATATATATATATATGTATCCTCTGCGTCTTTGTGAAAATGTTTCTTCTTTACAAGCAGACAGACCTGAATGAGAATCTCTGAGTTTTTATTGTCGGCTCTTCACGAAACCTTGCCATGGTGCGCCCTTACGTCCGACCCTCGTCAAGACATCGTGACCCAAGCACGGACTATCGTCCGTATTTCTTACCTGGGTCCAGGTATTGGACAAGGCCCAGGCCCCCCACAAGTAGGTAAGGGACTGCTTTCCCGACACGCATCGAATTCTTGGTGATTTCGAAGCTTTCGAACGTGACTAGAGGGAAAGAACGTGACTAGAGGTGCAAGACAGGTTTTGGCTAATTTGTGCGCTATACAAAATAAACTTATCATTATGAATGCAAAATGAACCGGCTGCTCTAATGATGCTAATTTTATGATGTAATAATATCGTGAGTCATTTATTAAAGACTTCATTTATTAAAATGTAAAATGCAATGTATTTAAATGTGTTTGTTAAAAATAAAATTTTGAAAAAAAAGAAAAGAGAGAGAGGAAATGTAATTAATTTAATATAATTTTCCACGATTTATCGCTGTGAAATAAATCGATTTCACAAATTGATCCAACGATTGATTGAAAATATTCTCAATAATTCTACTCCAAGACAAGTCTCAATGCTGTATCAAGTATTCTCGCCTACGATTTAATACCGAAACTGCTCGTAATTTAGTGCGCGTTCTTAGTCACACGTCGATTCATCGCTCTCGCAAGTGGAGAGCGTTCGCATATGCGCGAACCAGACGCGTGTCCATTGTTGACCGTCCGGCACCTGCTACGTACGAACTGTCCACTTGTCCTTTTCCTCTTCTCTCTCTCCTTCAAGTGTCCCACGGACATCGTAAACTTCATCGTGCCCACTCGTCAGGCACGAACAGGTTTCGCGCGCGCTCTTGCCTCACTCGTTTCGATCTCCCTCTTTTGCTTAATTCTTCCTTCATTTCTTTTCTCTCTTCGTTTGTTTTGCTTCATCTCCCTAACGTGAACCTTAGGTGTTCTATTTTAACCCCGTCGTCCGTACAAAAAAAAAAAAAAAAAAAAAAAAAAAAAAAAAAAAAAATACGTTCTCATTGTTAGTATATTTGTTATTTAATAGGCGTTTTGTGTGATGTTGTAACACTTGCAAAATACTTTATTTAAATTACAATGGGATTACTGAAAACTTAAACTGCTTGTTTTAACACGCTTCTGTTGTATGGTGTCGAAAAAATGAGTCAAAATTTGTCGAAGAATCCATGGCTGACAGAACAGTCTATATTGATAAAACACCTCGCATGTCATTTAGCAAGTGTGTATTGAGCACGGTGTCCCGAGATAAACTGCTTTACAGCTTTACCGTGACTGATCGCACCGTTCCATTCATAGACGAGTCAATCGATGAGCTCTCTCTCTCTCTCTCTCTCTCTCTCTCTCTCTCTCTCTCTCTCTCTCTTTTCTCTCTTTCTCTCTCTCTCTTCATCGAAATCGAAAATATATGAAATAAAAACCTCGCGAGTCCACATGACGCTGAGTGACGCACACGCTAAAGGGTGAGAACAGAGGAAGAGAGAATATGGGGCTAGGGTGGGACGAGGGAGCGTAAGCAGGAAGACGCCACGCTGAAAAATCCGGCGCAGTGCAAAAAATGTATCGGAAAGGGAGAGTGTATGTATACATATATATGTGTATATACACATACACACTCCAACACTCCCACGCGAAGGGATGGCCCACCATTGCCCGACATATGGCCCTCTTTTTCAGCCATCGCTGCCGCATGCGTCTCCGCTTTCCCACACGGCGAAGGTACAGCCACCCGCGTGAGTGTGTGTGTGTGTATGTGTGTGTGCGCGCATGTATGCGTGCACGGCGATGCCCGCACGGATGCATCCGTCAAGCTGTTTGAGTTCTCGATGGAACAAAGGGAAAGTTTGCCTTGACGCGAATCGCCTCCAATGAGTTCGTTTTGATTTGTTAAATTTTTTTAATGTAAAAATTTTTAATATTCTTTTCTAAAATCTATTCACCACAAATTTTTAACAATTTATTTGTCTCTTTCTCTTAATTAGTTCGAAAAAACTTTGTCATTTTTTATGCGTACGTTTTTTTAATATGTATATAAATTATCGACGAGTCTCTTCTACGAGATATTTACGATTTAATGAATTCGCTACGTTACTGTACTAATTTTACAGTTAGAGTGCATTCGCCACATGGTTCACGGTCGAAGTATTCTCACTGTCGTCCAAACAAATTGAGACATCACGAGGGATACGCGTAAACCTTTGACTCCAGCAGAACTGGCACGGACCAATTAACGTCCTCCAGGGTGACATTTTCCGTCGCCTTATTTCGACGATCCTGACGTCCTTTTTCCTCCGATTTTCCAGATCCCTCTTTTTCTAGCTCTCCTTCGTTTCTGCTTCTCATCTCGGCTCGCCCTCTCTTTCGTCTGCGTCTCTCAATTTTCCGTTCTCGAATTTTTCGTCTCTTCTCTCATTTACTTTTTTTTCTCTCTCTCTCTCTTCTTCCTCTCTCAGCCTCCCTCTCGATTCCAGTCCCCACCTAAGTCCCCGGTTTTCGGAGAGTAGAACCCTTCGTTCAGAACACCGCAGATGTCGCGCGCCCCTATAGATAGTATCAGTAGCTCTCAGTTTGGAGTTTTGCGCAAAAAACCACGTGTCCTTAGTCAGTCTAGAATTCGCAACATTATTGTAACGTAAAAACGGTTCTCAACAGAAACCTTTGTCTACTTCTTTTTCATCAAAAAAATGTCACGTATATATTATTGTCTTCATGTGCGATAATATTGCGTAAAGTCAAAAAATTGCTATTTTATTTTTTATTTTTATTGCTATTTTTTTGTTACTCGAGTCCGGATAATTATATTCAGTTTAATTTTTAAACGAAAAATTGTTTATACGAGTTTATACGTTTATAAGAAAGTCGTCTTAACACTTTGCTGGAATCGGCAAAAAAGAAACAAAAAGAAGATCGATATATCGATATGCGATATATCTCGATATGCGATATATATCGATATGCGATATTATGATGTTTGCATCAACAAATCTTATTCCTGCTCAAAATGCTACTTAGTATAGTAAATGTCATCGAGTACAACTGTTTTTTAATCGCGTGAGATAGAAAGTGTTATGAAATGCTTTCCGAGAAAACGTGCACGTGCGCGCTTATCGAGCGCGAACGAGATAATCGTGGATCGGACGAATGAGAGGCACTGGGGACCAGGGGAGCCGACCCTCCGTTTTCGGGCGACCTTCCTTTATTCATCCCCTAATGTAGGCCCGACTGACGCGTAGGCCTCTCCTCCTCGCCGCTCTCCATATATAGGGTAGGATATCCCACCGGTCGGAAGGCATATATACGCGCGTTATATACGTTAGGTACATAGAGAAGGGCGCGCGAGTAGGTATCTACGTGCGGGAGAGATCGCCTACGCGCTTTCGAGCGAGCGGGGTGCCTCGGGGGTTGGCGGAGGAGTGAATGAGCGAGCCCGGCGTCGCCTATTGGGTAGTTACCGTCGAGACGCATCGAAACAACCCCCCCGTGTTTCCCCCCTCGAACCACAGTTCCTTCTACGACGGCCGATTCGTACACGTGCCCGTCGTCCCTCGGGGATGAAGCCACGCAGACTCTCGAGCGCGCCTTTCGCGCGCCCGAAGATGACGTATCATCCTTATGCCGTTCTCCCGAGCCGCGTGTCACCGAAAAAGGCCAGCGCTGTCTCGGGCTGTGTATCTGTGTAGCGTTGGCCGTAGTTTTTTTTTCTTTTTTTTTTTTGCGGACTTGGGAACTTTTTCGAGACAGAAAAAAAAACAATTTCGCTGAAATAACTTTGATCATAGAATAATATAAAATGTAGACTCTTGTTTCACAAAGTAAAAGTATTTTAAGAAATACGCTAGTTAATTATCTAACAGAAAAATAACTATTATATTTTGTACTAATTCGCAAAACCTTGCTGCAACATCGAATTAATTTGTCACAAAAAAGCACTATCTGGATTAAAGTAATACGTGTATAAAATATCTTAAAAAATACAGATCAAATTGCATCTTTAATTAAATAAAAATACAAGACGTATGTGTATATATAACGCACGACAATTTATGTAAAGAAGAAAATAAGTGTTTTGTCTTCTGTCTGTCAAGAGAATTTTATCAATTATCCGTAATTATTCGCTGAGAAGATTGTTTTAATGGGCGCCGCGGTATGAAACAGGTCGCGCGTTCCAGGGTTGGGCAGTGGGAATAGCAGCAAGAAATTTTCGTTCTTAACGTCTTAACCGCCTTGAAATGAGCGAAGTCCTTGAAGCCTGAAGCCGGTCGAGCGGCGCGACGCAGCGCAGTACAATCTTATCCACGCGCGCTCGTTGCGATAGCGCGTAGCTAATCTGCCGTGGACTTTACTCCGCTAAACTTTGTCGACGTTTGGGTCAGTCTCCAGAATAGCGGCAAATTTCAACGTCAGGGGCGGTCTTCGACTGCGTAATCGACAATATGCGAAAAGTCTTCTTTTATCATATATATTTTACATAGATATAAATAGATTATATGTATATGTACGCACACACACACAAATATACATGACAAGTTAAATATATTGTAGGTAGGTTACATTTGCGCCGCGCTAAACGTAACGATCCGGTAGAGCGATAGTGTTCCGACCTTGGCCCAGGTTCATGTAAAACTCGAGGTCCTCCGGTCGCGTTGCCGAGGACATTTGTCAAATCGGGACGTTCGATCCAGTTATATGTGCACGATAGCTCGCGATGAAAGGGAAATGTCAGGATACTGATGACTTTCTATATCAAAACGCGTAGAGAAATAAAAAGAAAAAACTGAGAGATATATACGCGTAACGATCTCTTCTTCAAGACGAACATCTAAAAACATATTATTGTATATTTACTATTTACATTATTTCAGAACAATTTTGCAATTTTTTTACATTTTTAAACACAACACGTATTACACCCGCGATTTAATAATTTATTAGAATTTTTCTCGCGGTCAAAAATATTTAATCTCAGAAAAATTATTTAGTCTCAGAAATTAAATTGCAAAGGAAACTGCGTAATGCACAAAATTAAAATAAAAATAAGTCAACTTCTCTTATCGAAAACAATTACGCGAGGTGCATAAAATATATAACGTGGGAAGAGAAAGCAAGACGATGTCGCAAGTAACACACTAAATATAACTTTTAAGAGACATACAAATATATAATAAATAAGTGTCTAAAAAGGGAACTTGTTCCTATTTGGTTAAAAAAAAAGCGAAATTCTTTCCGTAACTCGTTCTCCGTGCAGATTTGCGTGTCTTCTCGTAAAAATACTTTCCATCCACGCACGAGAGATAGAGAGAGAAACGCAACCGAGCGAGTCCTTTCGACATATTCCGCTCGCTCGCATCGCCCGGAGCTCGCCTTGTTGTTGCCTCGTCCGATAGCGGCATGCTCCGGCTGTTTGTGCCGTCTCGCAATTTCTCCGAGCGACGCCGCCACCGTCGAGTCCCCTTTCGAAAATAACACACGGCCGGTTGACGTCATGCTGTCATGACCACTGTGGCGCGCCAACGTCGCTTCGACGTTGTATGTATGTATGCGGCGCAGAAACTTCACTCGCGCGCATGTGCATATACGCACATATATGTATAATTATATATATATTTATACATACACACACATAAGAGTATTATTCATAACACACATCATATATATATACAATATATACTACCAGCTCTCTCGCGCTCGTGTTCTTCCATCGCGTGTGCGCGCGTCATCGCCGATATCAACGACAAACATACACACACACATGTACGCGCGCCTGACACATACACCGACTACTTTTATCTATCTGACGACTGGTCTCTCGGTCGACTCAGCCTTCGAAGCGCGTTTGCGCGCAGGGCCGGAAGGAGAATAGATTTAGAAATATAAATATATACAATATAGATATGTTAATATATAAAGAGAGCCAACGCACACAAGTAGATTCTCGATCATTTAAAAGTCTTACATTACAAAACTATAAGTGTATCAATGTGACTCAAGATCTCTTCTTTCCTCCATGAATTTTTTTACAGGATTTCGAGAAATAAATTCACGTAATTTGTCCGCTAAAAATTAAACGAACTTTACGAGTAATGAATTACACATGGTCGACCGAGGATTGAGTACGTTAAGGGCGGGGAGAAAGAAAAGAAAGAAAGAGAAAAATTGAAGTTCGAAAGAACGGGCTTTTTGTCCGTGCCTCTCTGACACATGCTGATACCACGACGTTTATCGTATCGTTAAAGTATCGTGAACGTTTTCACTAATGGAACGTTTATGGCGGCTATATTATTCAACAGTTAATGCCGTGGCCCCGATTGGTCAAATCCCCGGACCATTATATATTGTATTTAGGCTCTTGAGGTATAAAACTCGTAGTCCCTCGTATAAATTTGTTTGTTTGCGAATTGACGTTTAATGGAAGTGTTGAATTGATGTGGTCTCGATTTGATTTCATTGCGATAAGTTACGAGAGAGAGAGAGAGATAGAGACTTGCGGGACTTAAAAAACCTGAAATACGTAACATGAAGAAGCGTGCGCTCTGATATTCCACAACAGTAAATGATAAACAACTTTCTGATACATGATGTAACTCCATGAGTAACGCAGAGCTCGCGTAAAATCAGAGAATAAGAGAACTTCTATTTAACTCGATTATTTAATACAAATGTCCCACGCGTACGTACGTCTTATTACGAAATTTAAACAGTACAGTAAATTGTTTACCAAAATTGTGTTATATCTCGCGATATATTTCTCTTGTGACCGTAATTACTCTTAGCCGAGAGGAACCAAATTCCCCGAATCAACTAATCATCGTTTACGAAAATTCAGATACGCGAATGTCTTGGGTACGGCGATATCCAACGTCGGCACTGTGCCGCGCGCAAGTTGCTAGATAGTTGGCTTTGACTCGGCTCGACGCGGCAAACATTACCTCATCGCCTGGCAGAGCCGGATCCACCGCGAACCTTCTCCACTTAGGATTTTACTAGCCGCGCGCGCCTTTACTGCCTTGCGCCACTGTTGTGTGTTGGCCGCTCGCGCGTCACGCTCACAAAAACGCGTTCCTTTCCTTCAGCCCGCGAACGTATACCACGTTCATATTATATGTATATTCCCCGAACTTTTGTCGCGACTTGGCACTACGTGTTGCGTTACATGTATTTGCTCTCTCGCCAGCCCCCTTGCCGTAAGATCGTTGACCAATCTCTGTACCGGCGACGGCGCTTTATCGTCGTCATTGCCGTTTCTTGCTCATTACGCGAAAGCGTTCTCGCGATTGGACGCTTTGCCTCGCGCCAGCGACAATTCGCGCGTAAATTGTAGAACTTATCTAGTCTCTTATCTATCTATCTATCT
>QVOB01024507.1:0-10784 GCA_014839585.1 Pseudomyrmex concolor
GTGTGTGTGTGTGTGTGTGTGTGTGTGTGTGTGTGTGTGTGTGTGTGTGTGTGTGTGTGTGTGTGTGTGTTGATAATTGTTCTGTGCAACCGACGCCACCTAGACACGCGAAGGGTCGACCATCATGTGCAAATTGATTGTTCGATAAGAGCATTGTTTGTTACTGTAGGTATCAACGGTGCATTGTCGAGAGAAACAGCGCGTAGGTGGGATTTCATCTGATATAATTGCCACCAAGAATGCGTCGTGTGTTTTTTATTCGCGGTAATCGATATTGCCAAGCGCGCTTCCATACAATCCGATTTTTTTTTTTTTTTGTTATATAGTTTCATAAAGTCGATGTTATTTTATTATTTAACGTGTCGCTCACGGCAATTGCAAGTTAAATATGTGATTGGCGAATAAAATTCTTTATGTTATATTCCAATTAAACAGACAAACCTAAAACAATATATATATATATATATATATATATATGTACATATGTTTGTTAGAACCGCAATCATAATAATGGATTTTTTACATCGTATTTAACGTGTGCCTCTTCCTAAACTTTTTGACATCTCGCAATAAATGTAATGTGCTTTGATCAGATTATCGATTACGCAAGTTTTGACACAAAATTTTTTTCACCGCGATTATTAAACGAACGAACTTGTTTCTCTCGTGCTTTTAGCAATAATTATCAGTCGCATCATCAAAAAGTCGTTACTGTCTCGTCTTTCATTTTCATTTTCACGTCTCGTTCTCGAT
The DNA here is from genome assembly GCA_014839585.1 of Pseudomyrmex concolor. Lineage (NCBI taxonomy): Eukaryota > Metazoa > Arthropoda > Insecta > Hymenoptera > Formicidae > Pseudomyrmex > Pseudomyrmex concolor. The sequence continues at coordinate 754 of QVOB01024507.1, forward strand.
TAAAATCTCGATCTCGTTCTTACATTTACTTTATCCGTTCTACGTAGTTAAAAGTCTTTAAATTAAAACGTTTCTTTTTTTGTTCTTTCAAACTGACAACACACAGAAGAGATTCACGTATTTCGACACGTGGCAACTGATTACTTTTTACAATCCTATTTAGCTGTCTCTGCTAAATCACAGTGACAGTGATTTAACTGTGCCGATACGGACGAGGAAGGAGGACGCACGAGGGTGAAAGAGGAAGAACGCAAGAATGGAAGATATGAAATACGCGGATAAAGAGAAGACCGATGGATGGTGAACGGCTAGATAGACGGATAGATCAGCGCAAACAAGAGGGAATAGTCGGAGTGGAATGACTGGAAATCAGGGGGGGGACAGGCCTGATTGGTCTCCGTGCTGATGGGAGCGTCGTTGCGATCGTCGTGCTCGGGTTGTACGCGCGGCGTGCCAGGGGTTGCGAGAGAGAGAAAGAGAGAGTTGGAGGCGGAGGACGAGCCGGGGAGGAAGGAGGAACACGAGGGGAGTTTGAACGTCGGTACAGATACGGCATTATGAAAACACGAATGTACTTTTAAATCAATACCACCATCGCATTGTGGGCACCGGTGAGGGCGGTACGTTCGCATCCTGCGAATACGCGAGAAGAGAAAGAGAGAGCGAGACAGAGAGAAAAAGAGGGACAGAAAAAGAGAGAGAGAGAGAGAGAGAGAGAGAGAAAGAGAGAGAGAGAAAAAGAGAGAAAAGAAAGGAAAGAGAAAGAGACTGAGACCGATGGCGCTGCCACGGCGTTGGCGAGGGGTCATAAGGGAATAGAGGGACAGGATAGGATACAGGGAGGCTGCGGAAGAATACTAGAGGGTAGGAGAGAGCCGAGGAATAGCTCCGTTATGCGAGAAGCGGTGCGTCTCGCGTGGCCGTGTGCGCTGGTTACATTAAATTATGACAGTACTTGTAACGGCACGAATGCCGCCCCCTTACTTCCTACGAGAGATACGTCTTTCAGCGCTCACGAAGCGGATTCGGTCTGTAGATCGAGTGGGAGTAGGTTGGAATCGGTCCGCGACGAGAAGATCTCGCACGAAGTTTGCCAGCTCGCGTATATAATTACGCAGTAATATATGTTTGTAATTATTACACAGTAATTATATATTAATATATGTTTTTCCGGAGAATATTATAAAACGCATCACGTCATGCGCAAGACCTCGTTGATCAATGTCAGACATTATGCATAATTAAAAAGGATCATGATGCAGGTTTAATAGCAAAAGTAATTTCCTATCAATTTCAAAAACGACGCACAAAGTAAAATCGAGTTTGTTTTTGTAACACTATCATCGTGTTTAAAATTATTTAAAGTCTATTAAGTTTGTGCGTCGATTTGCTTCGAACTGCACGTGTGTGTATGTGTCGATCATTATAAACGTCTGTTCCTAGTCAACAAAATTATAATTAACATTTAATCGAAATTACACGCTGCGATGATTTCATTATGATCTTTTTTCTTTTTAAATAAGAAAGTTTCAAATGTAATTATTCTCGTTGTAATAGCGATAAAAATGATAAAATAATAATAATAATAAAAAAAAAATAAAAAAAAACAATTTGTGAAAGCGATATTATATTGGATTTATTAGAAAAGCAAAGAGTTAATACCACTTAACGCCAACCGCGAACGTTATTGAATACAACTTTTTATTCAGCAGGCGTCAGATTTTTATTCTGTTATTCGCGCACGTGTAAAAAATTCCGTATGCAAACATTGTGTGCGTATGTGTGTAAGTGTGTGCGTGCGTGCGTGTATGTATGTGTGTGTGCGGTGGCTGGCACGTGCATGGTAGAAATTTTTGCTCACATCGAAGGAATGATGGAAGCATAGTCGACCACCTGTATGCTTTAACAGTGGATCGAACCGTACCTGTTACTCAGCCGACACATCTGACGTGGTGCATCTCCAAATATATGCACACCTTCATTTTCAGCTTCTCTCGCGAAAAAAATATCATATCCTTTTAATTATTTCAAATCAGCGCATATAATAAAACGACTAATATCGTTTTTAATTATATACAATTTACTTATATTTTACGTTATAATCCGCAAAATTCGGATACCGTATGAAAAATTTATTAATTCCTGAACGGTGAATTATATATAAGAACAGAAAATATTACGGCAAATTGCATTTTTTAAGAGAATTATGTAAAACATTTAAAACAAATAACTTTATTTTGTAGCTTGTTTATTTTGTAGCACATATTTTATATAATTAAATTTATATTACTCACATATCTCCGTGTTTTGCATTGCGTTATTAATTTCTCTATATTACGCATCGCATTTTATGCGCGCGATTTAGTCGTTTCCAAAGGTAAGAACTCTCTCTCGCTTGCTCTCTCGTGATATCGAGATATCGACGCAAACTAGCTGGAATAAATATTACATGTTTTTCGGAGTCTGCGGTAGGCAGCAGCTGATGAGGGTAGCAATATTTCCGGCATAGTCTCTGGGCACGTGGTACTACTATTGATTTTAATTTTAGTGAAAGGGGTGGAAAAATTAGAAGGGAAGGAGGATGGCAGCCGCGCGAGCGGGAAGGAAACCAAGCACAAACGTGTAAGCCAAAGAGGAAAATAGAGCTGGCGAGTGTAACGGAAGCGAGTGAAAAAGGAAGAGAAAGAGAGAGATAAAAAGAGAAATACATAGCGAACGTACAGAGAGAAAAGAGGGTGTACAGAGAGCAAGAGAAAGAAAGAGAAAGAGAGATAGAAAGACGAACAGAAAAAAGGCCCAGAGAAGAGAGAGAGACAACGAGAGAGAGCGGGAAGTCGGCGGAGAACACTGTCGAACAGTTTCGCTTTCATTTCCCTCTTTTGCTCGAAGGCAAAGGTAGTCGTCGCCCGAGGGTAGAAGGGTAGAGTACCTGGCGTCATAGAGAAACGTAGAACGGCAAGGGGTTGCTCCGAGCACGAGCTAGGGAGAGAGCGAGCGAGCGGGAGAGAGACGGGTGACGAGAGAGAGGGTGGCTACAGAGCAGGATGAACCGTGGGATCGCGAATGTGGAAGAGAGACTGTGAAAAAGACGAATACACAGGGAACCTTGAAAAAGAAGCTCGCCGCTGATGAACGCGAAAGGCAACAAGGAGGCGAGGTATTTAAATAAAAAAGACCAGAGCACGCGCGCGAGCACACAAACAAGGATTAAAATCCCGCCTAATATTTCGACAGTACGCACGATTTGCGAGAGTGTCTTTGATGTTACCTGCGACGAAATGAAGAGGAGAAACATGTTTACGATATTAAAAAATAGTTCGACGTAAAAATATATATCAATTTTTGATGTGAAAATAAGAAGACATCTCGAACATTTTTCCAAGTTCTCTCCCGTATCTTTAAAAAACAGATTTTACGAATAAAACGATTCTAAGTTCAGTAATTCAAGAGCAATAATTTATTCCCTAACAAAGGACTAAACAATATAATTTTAATAACGTTAACTATAAAAAATGGACTTTATTTTACAGATTTACGTTCAACAACGGAAACGAAGATTTCGAGAAAGAATCGTCGTTTCCTCAATTCCCCCGATCTTCTCCGCACGCTTCTCGACATTAGCGTTTTATCCAACACGCGGCTCTCCACGATTTTGTTGCACTTTCTCTTACACCGCCCCGAACTGTCATTCTTTCTCTCTGTCTCCCGCGCTCGGGTATGCCTTCCTGGTTTTTTAATCGTATCGCGCATTTAAACTCGTACACTGGTACAAACGCGCGCGCGCACACATACACAAACACAGAGATATCTTCGTATTGCTGATAGCGAACAAGCACGTGTCTCTCACGTATATGCGTATATGCGTGTGTGTTGGTGGAAGCGCGCGAGAAAAGGAACAAAGAGAGAGAGAAAGGGAGAAAGAGAGATGGATTGCAGAGAAAGTGAACTGGTTTACGAACGTCTAGATTAAGGGCAGGTATCTCGCAACTGGAAAAAAACCATTAGGTTTTTAGAGAGAGAGAGAGAGAGAGAGAGAGAGAGAGAGAGAGAGAGAATACATTTTTATTTTTTTTTTTCATCGCGCGAAAGCTGTAAATTCAGCTGTACGAGCTGACCGCCGATGTTTTTCGATACGCGATTATCGGCGAAACTGTGACGCGGCGGCGCACGCGAAAATGCAGGAATTAACGCGATTGTCAACGATGGTGGACACATTGCACGTCACTTCGCTCGCTATAAGGCAAATAACGCGAAAATGCCTTTGTGCAGTCGTATGTATATACATATTTCGGCACACATGTGGGCCGTTGTACTATACATACACGCATACGTGTGCCAAGTGTGTACACGCGGGCGCCATTATTATTAGCGCGATAACGTGAAATTTTATTCAGCAAGATAAAAAGCACAGTCATCATAATGCCTAATTAATACTTGGGGTAAATACATTCACGATAAAAAGATAGATCGAATTCTGTTTTGCACCGCGATTCAATAACGCGGGAATATTACAATGGGTGTCGCGTTTCAAGCTATTATTTTGTATCGTTATTAACGAGCGTAAAATTGAAGCCCCGCGGAAAACAGCAGGCAGAAGGCGGGGGGAGGGGGAGGAGGAGAGCGAAAAAAAATCGCGGAAAAAGAACAGCGGGATAGGACGGAGGGTAGAAGTAGAGGCAGGTAGCTACGCCTCTTTTCGGCGGAGCCGAACGCGCACGCATAATTAGACGAGGACAACCGAAATTGCCGATCGACCGTCGGGGGTAGAGACGAGACGGCGCGCGCGGCCGAAGAAACACAGCGAAAAATTGACACCGCTCGAGAGCCGACGGTATCGTCGATGATCGTCCTCATTGGCCGGTGGCGAAAAAATCCCATCGAATCAGCGAACGAGGTGAGATTTGCAATTAAAACGCGGGCTGGTCCGCCACGCGGGCGAAGAGGGACGGAGCGCGCGCGGGCGAGAGAATACAGCCACGAACGACGGGAATGAAGTGGCGTACAGAAGAGAGCGGGGGGAGGGCGCGAGAACGGGGGACGAACGGGGGTGGACGGATGCCGCCGTCCGAAAGGGCGCAATAAATGTACGCATTGCGCAGAATTAGTTGATTAAAATATAAAAGAAGAACGGTGGGGATAGAGTGACGCGCGCGCGCGCGCGCGAGCGGGGGATGATACAAAGGGGATGCGCGCGGGGGAAGTTGGGCAAGCGAGCGCGGAGAAATATGGCAGGGGAGAGCAGAGAGATAGGCGCCAGAAGGAGAAATCTCGTTTCCCCTCTCAGTCCCGCAAGTGTGCGGGCAACCCCCCGCGATTCCCTCTCAACCCTCTCGCGGTTCCGACTGTTCCGCGCGCTTCAACTAGGGTGGATGGCAGGGGGGGACCGGGAGCGCGCGCGGGAAAAAGAGAGGACAGTCGCGGAGCGAGAGAGCGCAGCAGCCCGGGAAAAGAAATAATCTGCGAGCTGTATTGACGTTTCTAGTCTAACTCTGATTGAATTATGCATGAGCACACCAGCGATACCGACGGCTCTCCTTCACCGCCACCGCCTCTGCCGCCGCGGCCGCCACCGCCGCCGCCACCCTGCGAGCCTCGGTCGTTCGCTTGATGCTCTCGCACTTTTTTTTTTTATATACATCGATGTGTGTATACACATTGATGTATCACTCCTCGATACAGTTTGCTCGCGGTATCGCATAAGTGGTGAGGCACGTATGTACGGACGACCGAGAGAGGCTTAACTTCAGCGGCTAACTGTACGACACTATGAAGAACACACGCGGCGCAGCGAATTAACAACAATCGACCAGTTGAAAATCCATTCTGTGTTGTATTGTAAAATTCGCGCGCGGAATGTCAAATATTGCCGATTGCTGAACGAGCGTTGTTATTTTACATCGCGTTTGTGTGTGTGTGTGTGAGCGAGATCGGAAAATCCGAACAACTTTCTATGCAAACTTCCATTAGACGGAGTTATGGACGTCCATTAGACGTCTAATGGACGTTACGTCTGTGTAACGGATGTACATTTTCTTCTATAAAAGATTACATACGATCGTGTGTTACATCATTCATTCCCTTTTCACATTCCACCAAATGTAAAGAGTAATAAATTAATCAAGGGATGAAAAAGATCTTTTTTCATCTTTAACTGGCGGGTATTATCTTCTTCTCGCGTACAATAAAGAATTTGTATTTATTTTGCAGTAAGAGGAAAGTTTTTTTCTGCAGGGGTGCAATTATATTGCGAGCTTCGCATGTTATTAAGTCTGTTGTTTTTGTTCTGTTATCGCGTCTCGTCTTAAAGACGACTTGGAACTTGCGCGAGAACGCTCCCATGCAAACTAATAATGATCAGCTAATGAACGGACAAACGATAATCGGCTTACACTAAATTGCTCTGTCCCGTTTCGCGCGCAAAACGACGTGCCACAAGCGCGCATTATGGCGCCCCTGATTGTTACACCGTTTAACCGATTTGCTAATGGGAAAGCTAAGGGAAAAGAGTACATAACACAGCTACAGATATTTCTTCTCTCTCTTCTTTTCTCTCTCTCTCTCTCTTTTTTTCTTTTTATCTCTTTCTCTTTCATTCTCTTTTCACCCTCTTGATACATGCTCGGACTAGAACGTTCTTTCAATATTTTGCGCACGTAACCGATTCGCAATATCGATGACAAAAATTTATGTGTTTTCACTCGCAATAGTTTGTTCGGAATGGTAGCTTCTTCAAGGGAATCCAAAATTATTCCTGCGCACATATGTACGAAACATAATTGTTAATCTATTAATTAAGAGTTCTGTGACTGTCTCTGCTTTCTTAGTAGTTTTTTAAATTTGTGTATGAATTTATCATTTTAAGAAGATTAATTAAACGTAAACAAATGTAAAAACAAATGTACATAGATAACAAAACCAAACAGATGAGTGAGATGACACGTGTGCGGAATAAGATAAAAAAAATAAATATTTGTTTGCGAAGTATTTCGCTAAATAATATTTATTTTTTGTAAAATTTACGCACGAAAAGAAAAAGAGAGAGAGAGAGAGAGAGAGAGAGAGAGAGAGAGAGAGAGAGAGAGAGAGAGAATGCTAATCTTATAGCGTAACGCGAATACGCGAAAACGCGATCTCTGCGAAAGTTAAAATATTGATGGACATCAGACGCAAACAAACAAACAAACAAACATACAGTTTTCATTATTAACTAGCGTCATAAAAATAAAAAAAAAAACAAGAAAAGAAAATATTCTGATTATAACGCGTATCCTTTTGACAAAAGTCAAAAGATTACATTTCGATTCAAGCCGCGAAATTTTTCACGGAAGCACACCCGATGGGTATGGAACGTTTTTATTATGCATTTATAGACACATACATATCGCGCAAAAGCTTCAGTAAATCGACCTCGCGCGACAGGGGCTGTTGCTAGAGGGATGCTGAATTCTCTCCCGCCATTGCGGGACTAGGTATAGCTCCCCCACTTTTCTCGTCGACGAGAGCGACGTAGGAGCATCGCGACTACTGCTAAAAACGGGATCGATACTAAAATGCTTTTAAAATCGAGGCTTTTGTAATTAACTCGCCAAGTTACGATATATTTTCGTGACGCAGCCGCAGCGCGGCGATCACATTTTCCCTCTTTTCGTTTGTGTTTCGGGTTTGTATGCGCGTCGGAAGACGGTCTGAGAAACGCTTACGATGTCTCGATACGATCGATCCGATCTGATCTGATCGCAAAGTGCATTTCAGTATTGAACACTTTGCATAATACAAACATGTGCCATTCAGAATTTTAGCGTTCCGCGATATCGGACGGAATATAAAGCGTTAATATTATGCTAAACATGAATATTTATAAAAATTTCGGGATCGTTGCCATCCTGAAAGAGATTTGATAAAATAATAATTACAATTAATGTCATTTTTCGAAGACATTATCAATGATCCGGAAATTTAATGTTAATGCATATTTGAATTTGCGATATTATAAAAATGTTTTTTTGGGGAGATTATCATTTTCTGAGAGATTTGGAGATGTAACAATTATTACAATTAATGTCATTTCTGAAGACATTATCAATGACCCAATGGGAATTTCTGTTAATGTACGTTTGAATTTGCGGTATTATGTCAGAACCGGTATTCTTTATGAATATGATCACAGCATATCCGGATTTAAGCTTAATAATACCGCCTGATAGCATTTACAAATTAACGTTAATATTCTTCTGGAGATATAATTCCTGATAACTGGATTACTTTTACGAACATCTCGGGGTTGATAATAATAGACTTTATGCAGCTTGCTAATTATCTTCTTACTTCTCTCATTCATTGTCTCGACTTTTCATTAGTCTCATTCGCTATCTGCCATATTTTCACTATTTTTGCGAACATAAAGAGTGTGTATGTATGTATTGAAGAAAAAATGTTCGAATTTACAATCAATTCATGTTAAAGTTATATATAGTACATATATATATATATATGTATATATATATATATATACATAACAATATATTGTTTTTCTACAATATACACATAGTCTTTACATGTTGGCAAAACTATACATATGGATTTGGAAAATAAAGAAACGCGTTCTTATTACTCTTACTTTCGACCGCTATTTTTAGAGGTTGCAAACACATACGCACACACAGGCAGAGAGAGATTGTGCGTGTTCAATCTAAAAATAAATAGTTTTCACATCGTTTCTCTGCTGCGTGTGTATTTCGGGCACATAAGCAAAAGCAAATATTTTACATCTTCAAAAAGTCTTTTCTCGTGCGAGGCGTTGTAATGTTGTAACAGGTTAAATAAACCTGATGATTTGTTAAAAAAAAAAAAAAATCGAAATAAGAAGAATTCAAACAATTCTCATTGTGCGTTTGTGGTGTGTGACATTCATATGGATTTTATCTGGTGCGACGTGTCGCGGATGCGAGCGGACCGCGGCGTCAAGGAGAAACGCGCGAGAACGGATAAGAGAAACGCGAGATGGGAAAGTAGATAAGGTACGCCCTGGACGATAGAGTACCGCCCTCCAGCGCGCGCGTTTTATTTCGCTTTTTAATAAGGACCTCGTTTGGAACTCTAGGCTTTAAATAGATCAATACCTACGTACTTCATCCCTGGCAACGAACCCATCGCGTTTCCGCTCGCTTCAACCCCCTGGCCACCCTTTTTACCTCGCACTCTTCCACTACCGACTCACCCCTTCTCTATCCCCCCCCCGCCCCTCTCGTCCGCCCGCCTGCTCTTCCAGCCGTCCTACTGTATTTACCTCTCACTCTACCTTTGCTCGTCGTCTCTGTCTCACCCACCTGTTCGTTCTGACCTAATGTCTTTCTTCCTCTCGTTACGCATAATACTGTCTTCCTCTGCCGTTTCTATATTTTCCTCTCTTTTCTCCGCCTTTCCGTCCGTCCATCCCCACCGCGTTGTCTCTCTCTCTCTCTCTTTTCCGCCTCCCTTAACAAACCATCCGCGAGGGATCTACACCCTTTTTCGCAACTCCTTCCCTCTCTCTATCTCTCTGTTCTTCCCTTGCATACGCGGCACACACGCTTCTTTTGCAAACGGTTCCGCATGTATAAGTACATTCTTATACACGCATTTATTAGTACGTAAGCTGTGTACGTACGCGCGTCGCGGTGACGTGAACGTGTGTACGTGCGCGCACGTACGTCCCCGCGCGCTCTTGCGTAAAGAATAGTGATGTGTGTGTGTGTGTGCGCGCACCGCTGTGTTTTTCATTTTTCCTCCCCTTTGTTCCCCTCTGAAACGCGCTATTCTGAAGCTGATAGTGCGGCGCGGGCAGAAGCGGGTAGGTGGCGGCCTGTGGCCCGCGGCCCGCTTTTCCCTTTTTCCGCGCTCTTTTTTTTCTTTTTTTCTCGGCGTTTTTTTCGTACCTCTTGCACCTCCTCCTACACCTACCCTTTTCCAGGCCCGTCGTGTTCTCTCTCCATCGCGAACACCTCTTTCTCTCTCTCTATCTCTCTCTCACCCTTTCACCCTCGCGCGCGGCG
>QVOB01024509.1:0-16951 GCA_014839585.1 Pseudomyrmex concolor
TAATACATATTGAGATCTCACACACACACACACACACACACACACACACACACACACACAAGAGGTTTAATTTCTCCTAGTCATGCCTCCCCGCACTCGGTCAATAGTACCGCGACGTCAATAGTGCGATGATATTATCATGCGTCGCGAGACTCAATAGCGTTAATGCTATTAAAATGCTTCTCGAATACAGTGTGCGAACACAGTTGTGTCGCTAGTAATAATAATTTTTAAGTTCGCGATTGTTTTTGCGTTTAGAGACGCGCTTGAGTTATTTGCGAAATATACAACGACACTTTACTAGGTTCTCCGATAAAAGGATCGCTATAATGACTGACTTGTTTCACTTAAAATTCGCTCCCGACAAAAAGCGCGCGCGCCGTTTCTTTAAATTGTTTCGAAGCGGACAATTAATTTCGGTCACGCTCTCTGAATTAAAATATCGTTCAAGAGGCGTGATGTTTGAAATAACTTATTAAATTAAATTACTGTTAAATGCAAATTTTATATGCGCCACAAAAGTGATGTATGTCTCTTTCTCTCTTTCTCTCTACGTATTCTTCTATCAATTATAACGAAAACTGTTGGCACGCGGTTATTCAGTTAATTTTCATCGGAAGATCAAACGTCGGTAAGCGCGTATGATATTTAATGTGTTTTCGCCATGGGTTCGCGTCAGCGAAATTATTAACTGCATATGGTTTTTGTCAAAGAGACTCGAGATTACAATTACACGTTTCATACGCAGTTTAATTTTCTTCTTTGCTAGACCGCTATTTAATTAGGGGGAATAATATGTGCCGCATTAGCACCGTATGAGTATTTATTATTACTATCTCTTTTCTGATTTTCTATCTGCGAATCCCGAGCACAGCGCATTTATTTGCAATAGAACAATCGATAAGTATACATATTTTTCATATATATCAACGCAACAATTCAGAGAAGTGTACATTGCAAGCTCCGACACATACATATTTATGAGTTAAGTAGAGCATGCAACATTTATCGATTGACAATGGTTTCTTTCACCACCATTATTTTCCCCGATCTAAAATAGCACGATTAATAGACGATAATATCGTTGTCTCTCCACGCGAAAGAGAGAAAGAGAGTCAATAACGCAACAAATCAAAACTGTTCTTCAAAAACCTGTGTGTTTGAGAGATCGAATTCTCATTCACGTGCGGAAAAATAAACTCTTACGCGTGAGATTTGTGTAAAAATACGCTGTTAAAAATTAATTTTAACGTGTTCATCCAGTTTGCGCGACGTAATGTATACAGCTGATGATTTTAAATGGCTGCAAGAGCATAATCTGCCGAACGAAGTTGATTGGCGAAACGGATGTAATTGCATAAAAGAGAGAAAGATTTGTCTCTCGTTGCCACTTAAAACAAGACTCCAATTAGCATCGATTGTTGCTGCCAAGAGATTATTAGATCTCGTCCGATTTTAAAAACAAAAACGCCTTGTAACACTTTTCAATTAGCAAATATACCTGTGTGTTATATTCTCAAACAACTGACGATATATGTATATCGGATTTCATTAATCTCGTCTTAAAATGTTTATGATGGTTTGTAATGGAAACTTATTTACATGTATATAAAGATATCCCAAATTTAGATGTAACCTTATACATAATCTGCGCCGAGATCCCAGATAGTTAAAATAATTAAAGGATTGCGTGCGCGTGGCACATTTTTCAGAGGACGACACTGTCAGCCATTTGTATCTGACATGAAAATCGCACAGATCATACTTCCTCGTTCACTAAGTTTAGATCAAGATGTAGAAAACATGCTTAATCACGTCCTTGACTAAAGACTCCCACTACCTATGATGGTAAGAACGTTAAAATATAGCTCTTTTACTATTTTCTATTTCGAATAATTAATTTTTTTTTCTCATCATTCATTACGCGCATCATTAACGTAAACTCTCAACGCTCGTAATTTTTAACGTTGTGAATTTTTGTTAGATTTTTTTATTAGACTAATCGTTAAATTATAATATAATGTAATATAAAGTTATATTACATTTATTGTATTTATATTTATTATTATATTTATAGTTATTTAATCATTATATATTTAACATTCCGCATGTATATAAATGAAAACTTAATGGTCAAGTTTTTCACGATTAAAATTGCGTTATACGAAAATTTATATTACGCAGTAACAAACTTGAACGAATTTAATTTCCAGCGCAACGCTATTCGCACGTGTACATTCAATTATCTAAATGTTGCAATTTCGCACACCCAAAATAATTATGAACAAAAAGCACGTCTGTTTGAATTCGTGTGAGATCAGCCGCGACACGTTTTCCCATTTCCAGATATTCTCGCTTTAAGGTTTGCCACATTCTCTCCCCAATAACGAGGACCATAAATTTGGACGGGACCGAGTATAATGCCGGCGCTTGAAGCTCTATCAGTCTGCGAATTCATGCAATTTCCGGCAACCCTCTCTTCTCCTCTCTTTCTTTCATCTTACGCGACCTCTTTGTTTCCGTCTATTTCGGTCGCGTCTTGTCTCTCTTTAGTCCCCGCCGATTTAAACGGGAAAAAATATCGCAAAACTCTTTTTACGTCAATCCCGCGTTTATCGTATAATAATGGAAGTTGCGCGTTTATTCGCCGGTAAAATGGGAATCAGCGATATTCAAATTTTTTTCCAGCTAGATTTTCTAGCCGTGAACGGAGGGAGGTTTTTTCTTTCCGCTCGCGACGCGGATCCGCGTCGTTCGTTGGCGCGAACAGGCTTTTTTCGCGTACGCAACAGGAAACGTAAGAAACACACGTGTAAGGCACAAAACGGGAGAATAATGAAAACGGCACGATGAGTGGATTGCGCTGTATCTGGCTGCTGAATGCCGGCTTGCGAGCACAAAACGCGGAGTGAAGAAATTATCGGGCGTCTCAGTCAGAGAGATGGAACTTTCTTTAATAGCGTTCGGGAAAAACTTCATTCTGCAGAATGCGTTTTATATTCAAACGCGAACAGGTTTTCTCGATACAAACAACTTTGACGGCGTCCCGTTTATTTGCAAAATAAAGGAGGGAATTCGTGATTTACTTTCAGAAACGAAACCTTTCTCAGCAAAACACAATTTTATACGTGATGTCATTTGTGATAATTGTGCGCGATCTTCCACTTCGATATATCTCGAATCTTGCGTCTTCTCTCATTTGGAGATTCTCGCAGATGCGTGAAATATTTGTCATCGCATAAATTAAAAAAATAAAAAAAACAAAAAAATAAAGAAAAAATAGAGACTTCATCGACAAAGTGAAAAAATTTATCAATTTCTTTTTGACATATATTTTTTTTTTTTTTTTCTATTGTTTTGAGAAAGGGAATCGTTTCAGTTATCAATTTGCACACCCTCAATCTGACAATTCGCGCGGAAACGGTAGTTTCATCAATCACTTTTATTGATACGGCGCAATTAACGCTCATTTATTTGTTTCGTGTATCCGAGCACACACACGTTGCAGAAGTAAAACAAAAAAAAAAAGTGCAGCGTGATTCATCACTCCCGATGCATGTATCACCGCGAATATAATTCATCAGACGTCGAAAAATATAAAGCTCACACGTGAAATGAGTGAATTACCGATCATTTAATCTCACGTTCGCGCGCGATTGGTCACGTCACCGACCGATTCAGAAACAAAAAAAAAACAATTCGCGCGTCTCACAAAGAAATTCCGATATAATTTTGAGAAATCAAAAAAAAAAATCGCGCGTGATAATGTAACGTGACGGCGAAAACTAAATGGAAGCTCGTCGCATTTTTCCTCCGATCTATTTGACATATTGATCTTTTTCGTACAACGAAAGTTTGATTGTATTTTTTCTCAAAGTTTTTCAACGCGCGGTTCTCGATAGTTCTATCAAAGTTCAATCTACTTGAAAAAATCTACTTGTGATTGGATAAGGAAAAAACGCGGTTTTTTTGTATATGCAAAACTTTGTGAAACTTAATTTCATTTCTTCCTTTTCCCATTTATTTTTTAACGTTCGCAAAGGATTTATCTCGATGATTTTCTGTTTCGAAGATTATATATTAATTTGCTCCTGACTCTTGGCTCGCATTTTAATCGTAATTCAGACTGACAATTGGTCTCTCGCGAGTTTATTTGAGTTTTTTTTTTTTTTTGCTCGTCTCTCCGCGAAACGCGACGCAAACACGCATCTCTCGCGATGCACCTCGCGGTATTGCAATTTTCGCCGTAAACAAGCGACGCGTCGTTACATTTAAAGCGACGGTAAACGGTTGCGATAGTAATAAATTAATGTCACTCCGCACGGAGTAACCGATGGTTCGCTGCATCGACGAAAAATATGATCGGCGAAGTACATTTTTAGCATAGTTTTGCATGTAGCGAGTTTGCGAGTGTTAAAAGAGATTCGTTCGAGGAACGGCAAACTTTTCATCCGTCAACCGCTGCAACGTCTATCAAAATATTTTCTTTCGTGCTTGGCGCTCGCAATGAATAATTCAACGGATAAGAAAAAAAAAAAAAAAATGAGAAAAGAAAGAAAACTCACGTTCGATTAGATTGGTTATTAATTGACAAAGAACTGACAATTCGCTCTCTGTGCGATCTCAGAACGGCGAGCTTTGCCCGCACTTCGAGCTTGCCGTATATACGTCATTATAAAACTCCATTAGAAAGTTAATTAGCTCACAAAAGCCCCGTGGAAAAAACTCGTGTTTTCAATATAAAAGTGATCGAATTTTGCGCAATGCAATTTGCGCGAAATTGTGAAAAAACAAAAAAAAAAAAAGAAAAACAATTACAATCATACGGCACACATTTTTATCAAACGATAATCTTTATCGGATTCTAAACGGAAATGTAATAAAAAGACGTGTCTTGACAGACCGTCTTGAATCTGTGTCGCGAGAGAAGTACACCTTTGTTTGGAAGCTCTTTTGATTTTACGTTTAATTTGACATTGATTTTGCGTCGTCAAATCTCTCGATACAATTGGAAACTGCTTCTCTTCCTCAAATACAATTAATTGTCTTTGGCGCGAACTAGGACTCTTATAAAACTCTCATCTGTAATATGACGTTTTTCTCAATATTTCTATCGGGAAAATATGTGTATAAAGAACATGATTAAGAAAGATACAACGAAAACGTCTCGTTAACAGTTTCGCATCGATGCGCGCGCGCGTTTTTTTTCATCTCGGATGTGACATCTGTATACGGATCGAGACGATGCGATTAAACGTCACCGATATCACGTGGCGAAAGCAAACGATCAACGTGCGACGGAAGAACGTGCGCGAGAAACGCAGCTGTTAGCCACGAGGAAGTTAATCGTCGTTATAGCCGTGAGAATTGCGCTTACTAATCGGCAGCAATTTACGCCCGACCGGGCGTAGATTTCCGACGGGAGCATCATCTTCGGCGCACGAGTGTTCTTCGATTCCTCTCTCCCCCGCAAATTATTCGCCTCCGCGAGACCAGAGCTTTATATTTAGTTTCAGGCGAAGGAAGTTGCCGTCACCAGTCGGCTGATTGAATATCCACCAGAGGCGGAGATGAAATCCCGTTTCGCGGTAAGAGAGGAGAGGGGAGAAAATATTAGGTTTTATATACACGTACATAAAGATAAATACACGGATATAGATATATACATATGCTTTTTTTTCTCTCGCTGAGAGAGAAAAATTCGAAGCCAGAGAAAGAGAGAATCTTCTCGCCCAATTGATTTTCGATAATATAGCGCACGTGTTCTCGCGCAGTTCTCTAATTTGAGTAAAACCGTTTGATTAATGTAAAATACCACTCCACATTGGGAATGAAAAATGTATCACACAATTGCAATAGAAGCGGGCAATAAGCATGTGTAACAGGTGTATACGCACCTTTTTTCCGCGGAGTATTATCATTTTTTTTTTTTTTTTTTTTTTTTTTTTTTTTTTTTTTTTTTTTTTTTTTTTTTTGAATGGCACATGTGATTTATTTATGAAATAGAAACGGCATTAGCAAAGTGAACGTAATTTTTTTTCTTGTCTCTTGTAAAAGATATAAACAAATTCAAATTGGAAATGTAACAGTTGTATTATCATTTTTTATCTCTTTAAACGATGTAAATTCCGTGAAAAAGAATGGCACGTGTAATTTATTTGTAAAATAGAAAAATAGCAAACTGGCGTGTTTTTTCCCTCTTGTCTCTTATGAGAGAAAAAAAACTCAAATTGGGGCTGCATTAGAGACAGATTCGATTCAATATCCGACAAGAGAGAGAGACTCATCGGTCTCTGCAGGAGTGGCAAAATACTTCTCGACAGAACTCGCGAGATGATGATACGAGCGAGGAAATGGTTTCGAATAACTCACTTGAGCGCGATAGAATTCGCGCAGTCCAAACACCCTCGCCCGAGAAGCGAGATCCCACATAGATTATATACCACACAGATAAGCTGGGACAATGTCGACACATTTCACGTATTTCGATCAATCAATCCGGGCGGGTGTCCGTTTCCAGTAATTGTGTTGGATCCCAAACTCGTCGTTTATACTCGTGTGAAACTTAATTATTGGAGATTATAACGTCGTGTCGTCGCGCGTTTCCGCGGTATTATATGATCTTTAGAATTTTTCCACGCCGCGACAATATTTTCAAGATCAGCTTTCTTTCGCAGAATAATTGATTTCTCCGCGAAGAGAGAGAGAGAGAGAGAGAAAGAGAGAAAGGGAGTTTTTTAAATTTACACAAAAGAGTTTCGTTCGTTTGCCTTCGGTACATTGAGATCTCTTTAGCAAGTCGAATGAATAAATACATATTAAAATTTGTCTCTTTCTCTTTCTCTTAACATTTATACCGATGAACGTTTGCATATCTCTGAGAAGGTATATGTGTTATTTTTACATTCTTGTATAAATTATTAAAAAACAATCTGACATTGACTTGTTTTCTCCTGGCTGTCATTTAACTTCGCATCTTATTGTAATAGAAGCAATAAGCCATTTTTTATTCGTTACATAATATTGTAACAAATGTGTACACACGCGATTTAAAAAAAAATTTTTGTTTTCTCCTCACATCCGCAAGTTGTCGCAAATATTTTGGTATCGCTGGATACGAAGAAAGGCGATATATAACGATAGTTCGCGCGCATTACGCGACGATTATGTAAAACAGCGGATCGAATTGAACGGACAACACGACGTCATTTCACCTGACGATAAAAGGATTACATTAATGCATATTTGTATTTGCAAATCAGTTTCGCTGCCATTCGCAGATTTGCGCGCGTTTACATGTGTTTTGTATATATATATATATATATATATATGTATATACAAGAGTATAGGTTTTGCGCGTTTATACGACCTGTATTGGATTTCTATGGGTGTTACACGGACCAATGGGAATCAAGTAAACACGCGGATAGTACGGCGAAACTGAACAATGGTCCCGCCGCCGGTCGTGCGCACATCGTTAATCCGACGTTTCTAGCTCTCGCTCATCGTAGACAATGAACGGCGACGAACGCGGGCGAATCTGTCAGTTAATCGGCTCGGTATCGTTCTGCGGCGGCCGCGTGCGTTTGAACTGGTCAGCCGCACGATATTTCCACCACATTCGAAATCCCCGTTCTGACGCGGGGCGTCATGTGTGCGCGTCTGTGTACGTGTGTAAACAGCAACGAAATTAATTATGTGAACAATTACCGACGTGGTCTTGGCCAACCCCCGCGGGGGTGCAAAACGGTTAAAACGCTTTGCAAATTCGCGCGCGTATTCGCAGGTAAACCGCGCGGTTCTCGCGCAGTTTCTAAAACAATCGCGCTAATTGGCCACCCTCTCCCCTTCCCCGGCTTGTCATCCGTCGCGAGAAAATGACGATATCAAAAAATATCTGCGGCGCATTGCTGTACGAAATTCAACACGTACAACCGTAATCCGTTGTGTATATACCTATATACATATTGTAACAATGCCATTGAAATAATTAGGTTAATGTGTTAGCCTCTTGAATGAATAATATTTACGGCCAAAAGAGAAAGAGAGAATCTCTTTTCAACGCGCGTACAATACTTTTTAATTTTATCGGGGCTGCCGCCGGATTTGCAAGATCCTAGCTGCTAACGAGATGATGAAGATGAATTCGCGCTGAAAATAGAAAAAAAAAAAAAACCGCGCGTCAGAATGGCGACGGAAGATCGAACTTTATGTGTGCGGCTATCCGGGATTCGATAATCAACACACAACACCAACACACACACACACACACCGGGAATATCGCGGCGCGCCATGATGATAGAACGTTGCTTTGAAGTCAAAGGACACGCGCTGCTGACACTGATTACATGAATATCTCTCCCCAAACTAACCATAAATCAGTATCGGTGTGTTACCAGGAAAAACACGTGCGCGCGGTGCGATATATCGGTTAAAATACATGTACATACTTTGCCGCGATATGCGGGAGACCATTTGCTAACCGTGACTGATAAGACCAAACGGGATTCAGAATCGATGCTGACTGATTTGAACAACAATTCGCTCGTCAAAAATATAATCGCGCGCCCGAAAATTTATATTATTACATATTTATTATACTTAATATATCTCAGAAATAATCTCAGACACTTCATGAAAAATTAATTTCAATACCGAGAAAACTTATATTGCGATTTATAAGTTATAAAGTTTTTGCTTCTGTAAATTAATAATTTATTGAGGAGGCACGGAATGCGGGAGATCCGAGCTCGATTTTTGGCCAAGGTGTCTCTTCGCATGATTGATGACAATGAGATTTTTTTTACATCTTATTGGGGGCGAGTTAAATGGGTGATTCATATATACGTGACGCAAAGTAGCATATTTTTAGAATTGTTGTTCAATTCGAATTTTCTACGTGTTAAATTGCGCGTTAAACTATATATTTCGCATCCATGCTACAAAGTCCTATTTCTTGATTTAACAATTTATTCTTCTTCAACTTTTATATAACAATCACATTTGAAATTCTGGACCGTCAAATCCAGAACTGTCCTGGTCAATCCCGGTGTAATCCTGGTTACAGTTCCCGACCCGCGTAAAAAAGATAACGAAGCATCCTTCACAAAATTTCTCTGAAAAATATCTCTCGAAAACTTCTCTCCACGAATGTTACATTTTTTTTCTCCACAAGAGTGGAGGAGAACACAGTCTTTCTTTTCAGGACGCACGCGTCTCGTTACGTAGCCGTTGTCGAGCGGTCGAGACCATTCGTGACGCGCTTTTCCGTATTGGGTTAAAAAAACGCGAAGGGGTGGCGTGTGGCCGCGCGGCGGGCGTCTCTCGTGCTCGTTATCGTCCAATTCGCGAAATGCTGTGTATGGTGTATGCCCCGCTTCTTTCCTCTCGTCCGCGTTACATATCGAGTTAATCGTAATTATTTCGTTCGATGTTTCTCACACGGCAGTTGTGCGCGTTCGCGAAACGAATTCGGCGCTCGATGGAGCACCGTGTCCTCTCTCCCTCCTCCCTCCGTCGTTCTTAATTGGTACATCGAGCTCACTCTCGTGTGCTAACTCTTTCTTCGTCTTTTTTCCACTCGAGGGAGTGTCGCAGAGACGAAAACTCGCTCGTTTCAATCATCGATTTTCATGTTTCTTCAATGTCGCAGCTCCGCTGCCGTCGCGAGGAGGTAGTTAAATTCTAGCGAGGGAGCATCTTCAATTTGTGAAAGGAGCGCATTGTGAATATACAGCCGCGGAGATGTGTAAGAATGTTCCTTTCAGACGTTAACGTTCAAAGCGATCAGCGATAAACTCGAATCTTTTCTGCTTCTTTCTCTCGCCTTTCTCCTCTCCTCCTCCTCGTCCTCCTCCTTCCTCTCTTTTCACATCTTCCTGTTTATTTCTATTGATCGACTTTGAATATCGCCGTGATACGCAATATGTACCTATCTGTGTATCGGTCTCGATTTAATTGCGTCTTCGCAAACGGTATATTTATTCATCGCAGGAAACACGCCGCGTTAAACCGGAGGGAACTCGCGAAATTAACAGTTTACCGACTCTGCTCTCGTTTCTCTTGCACAACGCACATATTTCAACCTGCGCAAAGACACTGCACGGTCCTTCTTTCTCTCTCGCGCGAACACTTTGTACGGTAACGCGCCGATGAATATTTAAATCGTTCGTTACCGACGACGGTACCATATTTACCGCTCTATCAATGATACTATTAAAGCTTGACGCGTAGATAACTATAATAATTTTAATATTTCACTGCGTGCCCGCGTTTTCTCCGCACATATTTTTCGCAAGAAATATTCATTTGAAAATCAAACCCGCGGCTCTGCTCAGCGTGTGAATCGTCGTCATCATCATCTTACGGCTGCGATATATTTATTGTACCGTCAGATGACGACGGAATATTTGAAATGAATTCGAACGCGCGAGACAAGCGCTTTTCACTCGTCTCATATTCGCGATTCGCGCGTTTTCGATGACGCGCAACACTTGAGAGGCAACGGGAATGCCACGTTGTAATTCGCACAATAGATGCACTGGCATTTATTAATGAGAACACACAACGCGTACGTTCGAAAACTATTGTCCCTGTTTTAGCTATCGGTTTCGCGTGATAAATTAGAGGTAAGAACAAACGATCGTCGGTTTTCAAAAAGAAATAGAGACATTTGAGTCATCGGACACTCCGATGATCGCCTGCGAAATTAAATTTCTGTGAAAAAAAAAAAAAAAAAAACTAATAGCTTTATTGAGAGAACATCGCACACAGTAATTTAAAGAAAAGTATTGTAAAATAATAAATTAAACATAAATTAAAAAAAAAAAAAGAGTAACAGAGTGATTCAAAAGGCGAGACATTATCTGTTGATTTTAAAACCCTACTCCAATCTGTAACTAAAATACTAACAAAGATACTACACGTTCTAGACATCCTTCTTTTTTTTTTTTATCTCCCACAACATCTGTTTTCAATAAGGTTGTAAGGATTATTATTCTCTCTCTCTCTTCGTGACGGGAAAGTGCAGCTTTTCTCGAGTCACGAGCACTCGTCGTGCGAAATGACCGTGACTGGACGATATAGATGTAGGTTTGTGTATCCGCAAAGTAAAGGCTAATCGATATTTATCGATTGTCCGTGCCGAAGGCGAGCAAAGGACACGCTACAACAAGAATCCTTTGACATTCGCTCTTCAATAAACCACATGTTTACTATTTATCATCACAGTTGGCGATCGCAACAGAGTGGAAAAAAAAAAATAAAAATAAAGTACACCGAAAATATCGGCGGGACAATTTGTGTATAACGCGCGTGTTTATATTATCCACAAATACACCTTTTGACAAATAGTTATTTACCGTACGCGCATTTCGAGTCATTAATTTTATTAATGTATTTGTCAGAGAACAGAATTATCGCTCGTTAATTGTGTGTATCAACGTGTTGTTCTATTGTTATTTTTGTCTCCATTATTGAAGAACGAAAAAAAAAAAAAAAGAATCTCTCGAAAAACACAATTGTGACAGTTGTTTAGATAACGAACTTTGATAAGCTGGGATGAAGAAAAGACAAGCTAATGCTCGTACGGATGCGAATTACATTCGGTCGTGGAAGTGACTTCGCTTAAACCGATGATGGACAACTGTCAAATGACGGCGCGCGATTATCATCGCGCGTTCTGTCGATCAAAATCCGATCAGCCGATCGTAGGTCAGGGCTAGTCGCGTTGTAAACGACGAAAAAAAAAAAATAATAAATAAAAACCAACAACGAACATGATCCGATAAATGCCACACTTCACACAGAACGATCGCGCAGTCATATATTTTGCCAGCGGTTCTCTTTTTTTTTTTTTTTTTTTTTTTCCAGCGATCTAGAGTTCGTTTACATCGGGGAGGGTTGCTGCTGCGATCGCGTGAGACTGCAGTTCTTACGGATGGTTGGAAACCTGCGGCTCGCCGCATTCTCGCCGCACATTTTAGCGCGACCGTATATGTGCGTTTTTTTTCATCTCGCGGTGACATTGAATGCAAAGCGCACAGATCGAACGTTTGGATGTACGAGAAGAGATTCGCGGATAAAAACAGATAATTTTTTTTTTCTTAACAAACATAATAAAATAAAAAGTTATATATCTAAAGCAATTGTGCAAATCTGAGCTTCAATTGTTGTTTGCGAAATGATGTAATCTTGAGCGATTTGTTAAAACAAACTCGTGGTGTCTTTTTATTTGTTTCTCTCTCAATTTTTTTAATTTTCGGACTTACTGGAAAAGTGACTGAAACTCGTATCGTTCCGCCGACGTTTGAAAACTCGCGAATCGTTTTTGCGAATCGTTCGTTTTCTCGCGTTGTAAATGTTTCATCGTAAGACGAACTCGATTGCGGCGCGTCACTGTCATATTATATCGGTTAGCCTATTTATATTTAAGTCGTGACGCGCGACAATACGAACAAAATACAAAGCGTCGTGTGACAACACACGCGACGAGCTGCAAAGTGTGCGACGAACTCGAAACTCAATTGCGAATAGCGTCGCTTGTACATTTGCACGTTAACAGCATTGTATATTTGAAACCAGTTGTTGGAAACCAAATTTGCTGCTCGTTCTCTTTTTCTTTCAGAAAAAAAAGCATGTACAAAACTGAAATTCCGTCTTAATGAGTAATTCCGCTCCTTCGACGATCCCGCATTTGCAAAGCGTGCCTCGAGCTCAGTGTTACACGGAGGGAGGGGGGCGGGGGAAGGGAGAGGGTGCATTTTCTCCCAGAAAGCATTCTCAGCGAGAGATAATATTCCATATCTCTCATTTCCATTCACACCGAGGTGAGGAATACAATATCAAGAGTCACGTTCTTTACAAGTAGATTCGCACCAAAACGAGAAAGAGGATATCGCATAAAAGAAATGTATATGCAAACTTAGTTGAATTTTTTCCAACTTTATTTTTGTCTCAAGCTTCAAGTATATAAAAGAACTAGAGTATTTTTTTTTTTTTTTTCAAGCATATGTCCGTGAAAAAGCAATGTGCATTAAGTGTCGGAAGCTTTTAATTGAGAAAGGAGAAGAGGCGTCGGAGAGATCGAGACTGCCGATTGCTCCGCCGGATCATCCGACCTGAGACTTTTCCGACGACGAGACCGTATGATATGCGGAGACGCGAGACTCGCGTGATCGAACGATCAGATACACCCCGAAAACAATGCAACACGGCAACAAGTAACCAAGTGATGGCCTCACCTCGCGCGCCCTCCGTCCGGAGGACAGGGTCGAAGTAGGCCACCGGAACTCTCCGAAACTTTCAGCCCCTAGTAGTAGTTCCCCGCGTGGCGGACGCACGAACGCGAGTTCTTGCTTCCATCTTCGGTGCACGTGGTGTCGGCGCCAATTTCCCCGATCGGCACGCGACGGTGGCTGTAACCCCGCGGCGCGATGACCACCAGTCGTGACACGTACATCGAATAGATTCGGATGGACAAGATTCAGCACTCGGAGTCCACAAGAGAGAGAGAGAGAGAGAGCTTCTGCAATTGTCTGAAGATCGGAGAGACACGCGATTTAACCCCTTTCAAATATTCTCGGGCAATCCCCGCAGCATGATCGTCCCGATATGTATATCACCGTTCGCAGAATCACCTTGCTCGCAATTTACACTCGGCAAATCCGATTCGATCGTCTTAGACGATAATCATCGCATTCAGAGGTGCGCGATCGTCCCTGACGATAAGACGCTGTTCTACTCCCCGCATTCAATCCGAGGTGGAAGATGTCCTTGACGATTAGGATCACCGTGGACACTCTCGACGGACACAATTCACCGAGACATCTTCAATTACGTCGTCGTTCCTCGAACGACCGGCATTATATTCGCTCGTCTGCAACACTGGTATCATTCGTTTTTTTTTTCTTGACGATTCTCGCGCGACAAAGCACGACGATATTTGGATGATCAAGCAAGTTCGACGATCAAGTGAGCAATGCGAGTCACGTGCGACCGATCCTCAAGACGGAGATCTCGCGAATCGTCGCCGATCTCCGCGCGATCGGCGTGTCCGCCGACATCGCTCCTTCCGGTTCTCTCTCGTAACGTGTCACTTCCTCTCGCCGTCGTTCGCGGCCGCGCTCTTTCAAGGCGAATCGCCCGACGAACACGCGGCGAGGATTTAAGTGAGCGCCGCGACGCCGCCGTGCACCGTCGTCAACCCCGTTCCGCCGACGCACGCGTGCGCAGCAGGTGTGTTCGGAACTCCTAAGCGCCCCCGTCGGGGGTGGAGAATCGTTTTTCATGGAGTCATTATCAATTCACCTACTTTCTCTCATAATCATAGGCGGACTCGCGACGTCGCTAAAGCATCTCGATCAGCGACGAGAGCCGTTCGAACGCGGGCTTTCAATGCTGCCCGATCGAATTAAATTCGCGCACAAACGCCGAACGCGTGCGAACGGCTTAGAAAAAGACATCGGATTTGGTTTTAATTTTGTAATTATCTCGAGAACGCGCGTTCAACTTTCGTGCGCACACATTGTCATTAATATCTGATTATCTGGGATTATCTATTATGCCGACGTTCGATTATGTTCGAGTACGTCCCACATCGCGTCTCGCATGCGATCCATCATGCAATATCCATTGTGCAAATTCTTTCTCTCTCGTACAGAAAGTTCGATTAGGAATTTTTTTTTTCGGAAAACTTTATCGTAGATTAAAAAATATCGCAAATAAAACAACACGAGACGGCACGTGAGAGACGGTTGAACATAACCGAAAAAAACGGACTGACATTTATTTGGAAACTAAACAACGGGGAAAAAAACAACGTTTTGCCAGAACAGTAAGAAGATTATTATAGTCACTGCATGGCCGGCAAAAAACATTTGCTAAGCGTGTTAAGATTTTTGGTTTTGCCAACGTTTTATTGATGAAAAACAAAAAAAAATTCAGCAGATTCGGCAAATTTTTCTTTCCGCTGGCCGTGTGACGGCAAAACCGTTGTTTTTTTTTTTTTTTTTTTTTTTTTTCTTCAAACCCGAGATCATACATCTCTTTTTTTGTTAATAATAACTTTGTTGGCGCAAGACGTGAAGTTTCTCCCGGCGCAAGGATACATATTGTTCACATCGCGCGGCAACTGTGGGAATCATCGCGCTCAACTATTTGCAACAGCAATTCGTAAGTTTCGTTGCCGGGTTATTATCAACTTATAATACAAGTTTCTTTATTAAAACAGGTGCAGTAACGGCACAAATAGCTCCTCCTCTCCGAATCGCCGCGCGCAAACTTTGTATATTCTTCAACGACTCCTTCGCGTCTTCTCTCTCTCTCTCTCTCTCTCTCTTTTTTTCTCTCTTTCCCTTGTCTGAATTATGCGGCGTATCGGCTGCCTGCTAATCCGTTGACACTTCGGAGTTTGTCAAAGGCAAGTTTGTATCGTGAAACTTCTGTTACAGATGAACGGCCGGCGCGGAGTTACAACTTCGTAAATACAGAGCGGAAGAACATCCTCGCGAGGGAAGAGAAGATAGAAAGAGGGAGTGAGTGAACTAGCGATTAGATAAAGCAATTGAAATCATCATTAAAATAGATGAATCATAATTTAATACTTTTTGTTTGCTCGATTGATTGCGTTCTTCGAATTCGAGCGTTTAACGCGACTTGTAAATACAACGTTGTCGTAATTAATTGTTTTCCGTGTTGAACGGAAAACGTTTCGTCTATAAAACGGAGCGAAAGAGACGTACATCTATATTCTAAACACGTAGAGTCTAGTTTCGCGCCCGTAGAGTTTTCGTTCGCGCATCGATCCGGTTGACAAGCGGACTCTGGAAAATGCGTTTCACGTATCCGATGCAGTCGCAGCAACCGTACCTGACAGCAGTCGCCGCACACAAAGCATCAGTTACTCGTGTCCTTTCCTTCGCTTTGACGTGCGACGTTCAGGCCTTAGCCCAAAATTAACCCCATTACGCGAAGTAATGAGTGGAATATCGCGATGTCATGAACATCAAAAGACTAATTGAGATGAGACACAAGCCCGAATACTATTCTTGTGTTATTCGCTTGCTCAGAGCTTTGTAAATTTTTTCCTGGTCTCTTTCTTCGCAACACGAAGAACATCTGAGATGAAACAAAGACGAATAAAAGCACTCAAAGAAGATGAACGCTATGCAATTTTAATTAATTTTTAATTGATGTTAACTTCGTTCTCCACAGATTGAAAAATTAGATAACTAACATATATCTTTGATTTGACAATTTGGTAATTTGTTATTTTTAAAAAAATAATGAATACACGCGCACAGAAAATAATACACGCGTATTGTCGCAAAAATGTCGAAAGTTATTCTCTCATGCATTATCGAAAACGTTGATCGCGGCCGAGCCGAGGCTGTCCTTGGGTGGCAATGACTGCACGAACAATAATGCGCCTGCATTAAGGCACGGTATGTTTCTATTCGACCTGAAACGAGAAAGCACTCTGCAGAAGCAGTTGTTCGTGACGTCACACCGCACTGTGTACTCCATATACTTTCCGTGCATCGAAGGAGTTAATTTTGGACCATAGTACTCAATCGCGCGCGATCTCCATCGATGCTGAACGCTTTTCGTGAGACACAGGTGTGTCTGTGGGGACAGGACAGGCACATGTACACATGTACTTTAATGAGCAAAATAGCACGGTAAAGAAGCCTTAATGTCATTAACGTCTCTCAGGGTATTTGCCAATAAAAGGACTGTTTCCACACTCACGGTGGAAATTTTCACAATGCGAAAAATTGATCAGTCGAAAAACTACATCAATTCTACAATAAAATTATTCGTTATATTGCAATTCGTTATAAAATTGATATCTTCAGACGAGCTATTTGAATAATATAAAAACGAAAGCAGACGAGGCTATAAGAAAACTAATGATAGAAATAATCGAAAGAGTATATTAAAAAATAATTTT
>QVOB01024512.1:0-31771 GCA_014839585.1 Pseudomyrmex concolor
ACGCGATATAAAACACGCTTTATTCCGGGACTTTTTTTCTGTGACTCGGCGACTTCTATTCGCGATGTTCGCAACATTGTGATAGAGGCGCGGGCAGCTGCCATCGGCGAGAAATAGAAGAGTAAGCATTATACACCAGGTTCTATATCGATTCTCGATATCTCGCTCTGGTCGTGACGTCGGCAAGTAATCGGTAACGCGAATCGTGTCGCGCCACCGCGCCGCGCGCATTTCTCACCGTTCGATGTACGGCCATATTTGCGACCTATTTCGCGAGATCTCGAGTATAAATGAGGACCACCTGTCGTTGACATCTCTGACCAATTAACTACGCGTAGGAGCCTCGCCGTGAGTCTGCGATCGGTCGTCACACTCGATCGTTCGCGATTAATTTCGTGAGGTCTCGATTATAAGCACGTCAGGATCTGCCGCTGACATACACTTTGCCTATTTCGGATATGGCGAAGGTAGAGGACCACAAAATTGTACTTCCTCCTGTCTCTCTTTCCTTTTTTCTAACATTTAGGAATTTCGATTAGAATTGGCGTGATAATGAGCACCGTTTGGTTTTGAATATCGTGCTTAATAATCGCACGCATATTTGTGTGCGTGTGCTCGCGCGCGTGTATGTATATAATATTCGAACGTCAACTGCGTCGGCGCTTGTTATATTTCAAAAGCAATTACATTAACGTCTTACTTCGTTATTTAGTAGACGATGGAAAACAAAAACATTGTTTTTGAATAAAAATATATGTACGAAGAGAGAGAGAAAGATATAAGACAAAAATATAAAAAGTGAAGTATTTCACATCGTCGTACTTATTTCGCAACTTCATTATTTCTCGATGTATTTTAGCGCATTATATATAACAGTTGAGTTTTCAGAGTTCCTTCTCTGCTCCGCGCGACTTTTATAGTAACATGAATGAAAGCTGTTCGCTAATTCGCTCTGCTCGTCTTGCTTCGGAACTTTCATATCAAGTCCCACGGTTTATTTTTGGCACGCAGGCCGGAAGAGAGCCATCGTTGCAAGCCAAGCTCGTCTGTATTTTAATAGATGCACGCCTCACTGAACCAGACCTCTATATCGCAGCCGATGTCGACGGATGAACTTTTTGTTGCGCGCTCGTTTGCTCGCGCGCACGCCCGCGTTTTTACGCAGGGTGCGTCGGGCGATGCTGGTGCGCGCCTCTCGTGCACATTTCGCGCGCGCACACACATACACACACACAGGCAGCTTAATAACAGGCCGAGTTATTCGATTACGTTGTAATCCTTCCGTCGCAGCGCGCACCGCGCTTGCGGAATTAATCCCCTTCTTTTCCCCACATTGCGCGCGATTTGCGGAAAAAAAGCACGACGCCAGGTATTATAGTCTCGCGAAAATCAATAACCTACTTATACTTTGTTTTCCGCCGTTTGCCTCCTGGAATATGCGCGCTTTTTCAATTTTATTGAAAGCAGAGTGTGCGGAGTTGTTTTTTTTTTATTTTTTTTTTCACGCGAACTGGTCTATCATCATGCGAAAAAGAAGGCACTAATTAACATTCAGACGATAATGAAGAGAACTCGACTGTGAAAGAAAAAAAAACTCGTTTCTCATCGACGATATCGAGGATATGTATGTAATTTGATTCTTTACGGCATTTAATGGCGTTCAAAGGTTAACACGTAATAATCCCGCGTATATACACGGGAAATATATATATATATATATATATATTAATTTAAAAAATACCATCCGGTGGGATATACGACTTATATTCCGACGCGCTCGATTACGTCACGTAATTCCATACCTACGATCGGCGCAATATTTCATAAGTGCAGTCAATTACATGTAAGTACATTTTGCGCAACTCTAGCCTCGTTATTTATAAACCTACTACAAATAAGTTTCGCGCTGTATATTGTGCGTGTGCGCGCACGTATTATTGAGATTTAAAAATATTTTATACAACGGCGAATTGTGTGTGCGCGTCTCGCGCGCGCTGCGGCAAGTTCTCGCTTGGTGAAACACGGAGGCGGCGGCGAGACCTCCTCCGCTTTTCGCTACATACATGCAACACACATACACACAATATCGGTCCGTCGGGAAAGGGTTTTCGTTCCGCACACGTTGGCGTGCGTGCACACGGATCCCCCGATCCCTCTTTACTTTCGTGCGCAAGACGCGCCGCAAACAGCCGCGCGCGCCGTTCCGTTGTGTACGGTAGGCCTATACTTGTCGCCCTGACTACGAGACTTCGACTTCCTTTGTTTCACGGTTCGCCTGCGAAGGCGGAACGCCGCGTGCAACATTGTAAAGCCGCAAGGAGGTACGTGGTCGCGGCGCGGTGCGGAGCGGGCGGGATCGATCCATCGCGTAGACCGAGCGTGGAATGCTCTCATGATCGATCGATCCTCGTCGTCGTTGTCGTCGTCGTCATCGTCTTGCAACCTACGCGCGTGTAACCCACTATCGTGTGCGTTCGTTCAACGACCCATTTTCTGTTTCGATTCTCCCGGGAAGATCACTTCCGTTAATTTAGAGCGAAAGATTTGAAGACATTCGGTAAACTTCGTGACCGCGACGCAACGTGCCGCGCGATCAAACAACGCGGCAAATTGGATTGTAGAAAAATCGCCGTCATCCGGCGAGTTATTGCGTTGTTAACGCGGACAATGTCAGATAGATTTAAACTGAAGAGGATTTCAGCGACAGAACCAGCTGTTTCGAAAACTTTGGAAATGCAGTGTCGGCACCGGAACAATTTTAATTTAGCAAACATTTGCACATGACTCTCTTTGGTATTCAACTATTAGAAAAATAAAGCCAGTAAGAGTCAAATGTTGTATCTGTGAAATTCAGTAATTAAGCAATCCGATATGAATTTTCAGACTGAATTCAAATTACTAGGTATAACTGAATTCGAATTACCATATGTATTAATTTACACGTTAAAAAAAAATATGTTTCGCATACATCTTGCTCTTACTCCGGCCTTATTTTTCTAATAATTTTTAATTTGCTTATATAAAAATGTTTTAGTTTAATGAGATATACATATTCAAGTATCTCGTTATCACCAAAATGCAAAATATTGCTGAAACTTGATAGAAATTAGTTTTTATACGATTCTCTTCTCTTTGCGCGTGAGATGATTTTTTCGTTACATTTTGTTTACCTCTTTGTATAAACAATATGTTGCATATGGAGCAATTGCGCTTCGGGAGATGAAAAATTGTCTGAAGTATATTAATCGGTTTTATGACTCATGTTCGCTCATGTGGAAAGACTCTGTCTAGCAATAACATAAGCTTGCTGCGGGGAAGCGTTAGCAACTTGTAGCATAAAGTATGAATCGTATCGACCGGACTATTTCTCATCATGTCCAAGATCCCCCTTTCTGTTTTTAATTTAGCGCGATGCGCGCGCGTTTTCACTTTTTCTTTCATCGGACTCTATATCATTCAGATCAAAACATCGACGAGTACATTATCATGTATTGTAATTTTTAGAATTTTTATTCAGTAATTCCAGAATTGTATAGGGGACGACTATCGGCGTAAATTTCTGTTTTTTATGATCGCACGAAGAAAATATCGCGTGCATCTCGACAGTTTTTCTTTTTTTTTTTTTTTTTTATTATTATTTCACCGGACGCGAGTAACCTACTACCGTCGTTTCTATTACCCCGAAGTGAGGCGTGCTCCTCGTGTCGTAATTTGCGTGCACGTGAATGTCGGCGGCGGCGGTGCCTCGAGAATCGCTCGAGCATTCATACGAGTGCAACGTACGCGCGCGGCGTCGCTTTCAGGGACGGCGCCGTCGCCGGCAGCGGCTCGCGCAATTGCAAGCAGCGAAACGGATTTACGTTTCTCGGGAGAAGGGAGAGAGGAAAGAGAGAGAGAGAGAGAGAGAGAGAGAGAGAGAGGGTGGATAAAATTGTAATTAGAGATGCTTAATTACCTTTTTAAGCGCGGATATAATTAACAGTCTAAATAGCTCGATTCGAGAGCGTGCGAATGCGCCACTCACTCGACCGCGCGCGGTATTTTTAAATTACTGCAGCTTTGTGGATAATTTAAAAGAGGATATTTGTGGAGTGTGCAAGTGGGACAATGTAAAAAAAAAAAAAGGCTGACATATACAAGTTCGCCAGCAAAATTAGTTTCGAATTCCGTCTTTAATTGAAGCTGAATCACAAGTGTGACTTCGCAGCTTCGTCGTGTTCTCATTCTCGGTACGATCTTCGTGAACATGACCAATTGAAGCGTTGTTATGATGTGCGAGCAATTGCCGGCTATTTTGAGCCGACGCAAGGAAAACGGTCGATCTCTCGAGGCAGAGATTATCTGTGGATCGACCAGGTTTGCGGAAAGTCGGGGGGTTAAACTTCGACGCCGATCCGTCCCTGCCCACTTGGGCAAGAACGGCGTAGTACGCCGTAGTACGCCGTATCTCGGCTTTACACGCGACACGCACGTAGAGCGCACTTGAGGAGTAGGTACTCGTGCATGCGTGCGCACCGGTCGGTCTTTCGCGACGCTGAGACGAACGGGGTGGCGGGAAACGCGCGTAAAGCTTAATTCACATTTGCGCGGCGCGAAGCAACAACGCGCGGTATCAAGAGAAAATATTCTCTGACGTTAAAAAAACCTTTTTAACGAACAAAAAAAAAAAGAAAAAAGCGTAAGAGAATAATCTACTTTAGTTTTTAAGTGCGCGTGAAACAAACGCGAGAAGAAAAGAAAATACTACGCGGAAAGTTTTCTAAAGAAGATAAAAAAAACACTCAAAAAAACAATGAACGTTTCGGTGTGCAACGTTTGTTATGCGCAGTTTCTGACGTTTCACATGACCGTAAAAATTATGCAAATCATTATACATTATATCGTGAACGAATATTAAGGCCCAACGTGGTTTGAGCGAAGCGCGGCGAAGCGAGTCGACAAACGTAGCAATCGTAAAGTCCTAACGTGCACGCGATTCAAGCCGAGTCGGCTCGAATCCGATACTACTCTCCTCTCTCTTTCGCGCGCCAGGCACTTTCTCGTTAATGAAAACTTTACTGCGCACCCACGCGCGCGCCGCTGACGTTTTAATTGGATCGCCATCTTTTTAATTGGATTCGGAATTAATGGCGATGTTCGCGACCGAATGTCGCGAGTGTAGGTACACGGTCGAGAGAAAGAAAGAGAGACAAGAGCGGCTCGCGTTTCTACAATTTTCGTTTGTCTATCGTAATCGATTTTTAAACGTAATATTGAAAATGTTCTTTTTTTACGTTCTAATGTCAATTTTTCATTCTATTAATATCTGCAAAAGAGTACAACTAAATTTTCTCAACTCTCTTTAAAAAAATATCTAATTTTAGCGATTGAATTTTTGCGATTTTGCTCATTGCTCTTGTGCAGTTCTTCTTTACATCTGACAATGAGCGCGACTCGCCAATAACCGGCGATTTGTCTGTAGCGACTCGTCGATTAGCGTATTCAAGCAAATTTCCTCGTCGGACTTCGTGCGATCCGACCTGCGGTCGGAATAAACAGGAAGTCTCCGTGACCGTGTCACGATTCGGTCAGCCTTGGTGTCGGTGCGAGAGAGCAACAGCGGCGGCAATGCTCGGCTTCGTCCGAAGGTCGCTACTATAATTCAGCGTAGGTCACGTTCGGGTTTGAATTCTGTTCCCGCGTTAGCTCGCGAGAGGTTGGCCTGTTGGATGTCTCTTGCGACGATCGCTCGCGCGATCAAAGAGGGACGCGAGACGAGAGAGCCGAGTGAGGCGGGCGCGCGAGCACGAACGAGCAAGCGAGCGAAGGGGCCACGGACTACCGGATGTGACGTACTGGTTCGTCTAAACATAGACGCGCAGCGTGCAACTAGCGACGACGACGACGACGACGACGAGGCGGCGGCGGCGGCGGTGACGGCGGCGATGCCTGTTCGGTCGCTCGCTCAGTTCCCTCCACTCTCTGGACTCTAGTCAAGGCTACAACTGCCATCGACAGTCCAGGACCGTAACAAATAAAACGGCTTCGGGTGTCGAGGCCCGGCTACTTTTTTATTGGCTACTTCGACGAATTTACGATTCGCGAGATGCGAGTAATTTATCGTTAACCGGTGTTAGATGTCTTCTGAAATGATTGATTTTACGACCACACGTCTATATCTTTATCCTTCCCCTATTTTGCGTATCTGCAATTATACTTCGCAAGCGCCAATAAAACGACAGTATCATTCAGAGAGACACTTGAAACGTAAGCTTTACATGCTACGAGAGTAATACTCTCTGAAGTCTTAATATCTGATTTATATTCGCGCTCGAGCCACTCAACTTGCGGGCATAAACTTCTCAGCGACGAATAATTAATTGTCATATTCCGTCGTTACATTGCGATTTCTATTTTCAAGTCGCACAGTTTCGCGGATAATGAGAGACTGGCGTGATTGAGATGTGCCTTTGTGATTTTCTCGTTATCTGAACGAGTCGCGATCGTCTGACGTTCGCGTGTTTATCGTAAAAAAAAAAAAAAAAAAAAAAAAAAACAGATTATAGCAAAGGAGTCAAGGATGCGTTGTAGGCCTCGGTTCGCGAGAACGTTACGGACACGTGAGTTCCGGTTGGCGCCTACTCCACGGCTGAATGAAAAACTGCACCGGGGAAAAAATATCGCGGGAAAAGAGTTGCGAACTATAGATAAAGTGAACTAACGTAACCTCTGATTCATTCACAGAGAGCGCATTACGTAAAGCGACCACGCTCGTGGTGAATTACATTGCGCGGCGTGCATGTGCCGCCGTGAATGTGCGCGCCGATAGCGCGCGCGCGAGTCAACACATTCCACGTTATTTTAATAATCGAATATTCCCGCTCCTTTTCTCGCTGTAAAGCCGTAATAAAACCGGTGCTGCGTGAAAAATTAAAAATTAATTAGGAGTTTATTGTTTTCCGCTTCTTCTTTGTGGAAAAACCAGTTTATCGGATTTGTTTCATTTCAGCCGTGGGTTACATCGAGAGTGTGTGTGTGTGTGTGTGTGTGTGTGTGTGTGTGTGTGTGTGTGTGTATCAAGCCGCGATTGTTAATATATTGTGTTCATATTTTTGCGTTTCGATCAGTTTCTGATTGCGTGTATCTCTGTTGTTTTACTGGAATTTTACAAGGTTCTTTATTAATGAATTATCTTTCATTTTTTACAGGTAAGTTCCACAAGTCGATTCCACATTCGCCGTCAGATATCCGATAATCAAGCTCCTCGCATGCGGGACAAAGTGGAGTCTTGTAAGTCGTCCCTCGTTGATATTTTATTTTTTTCGAATTAATCTTGCTGCGACATCGCACACGCGTGCACACACACGCACTGATAAATACACGGTGCGAGTTTGACTCTTATTTCGAGTCTACTTCAAACTGTTACGTATCTATCGGGCGACACATTCGCTTCATTAATTATTCGCCTTATATTTGCCAGATGGAAAGAGAATTATACAACCTCGGCTTGTAATTAAGAGAGAGAGAGAGAGAGAGAGAGAGAGAGAAAGCGAAAATGTACAAGCTTTTGAAAAATGAACGAGCTTTTTAACAGTCACCGGATACGACAACTGTTAAAAAGCCCGTTGATCACATCGACGCTAATACCGAGATATAAAGAAAAATATACGCGTACATCGCAATTAAAAAAAAAAAAAAAAAAAAAAAAAACGCTTCTACCCGCGCGATTTAAACTCGTTTATCGCTCGAGCCGCACCGTTGAATCAACGTGTCTGGAGTATCGACGTTTCTCAATCTAGCCGGGTTATCGCCTGTTCAAATATCGTCCACGCGGTTGATATGCGTGCGGCTGCCAACGCGCAGGAAGGAAAGCGCGAATGAAGGCATTTGTCACACGCGCTCTTAAGCTACGCAAACCTTCTCCTCTCTCAAGGGTCGTAATATCGCACAATGGAATCCTCCTGGAACGTGCATGAATAGCGATGAATCGTTCGGTGTGCGCGCGAAGGCTTCGAGTGGACCTTTTCTCCTTTCTATTTTCTGTTCGCCCGAAACGTCTCCCGCGCGCGCGCGCCGGGTATATTCTCATGAAAATGCTAGATTAAATCTCTGTTATTCAGTCGAATCAGCTTTGCTTTGCTCAATAATAGTGTCTCGATCGTTCTGACAAATATATATATATAAATAAAACAAAAAACAAACTCAAGCTCTCACAATTCGCTAGCTGTGTAATGAACGTTGGTATCATACGTTTCGCTCTTTGATCGGAAGCGGAGCGTATTTTCGTGAACAATGGCGGGCTGTCGCATCTGGCGAAGGGTCAGCCAGCGTGTACGTGACAGTTCGCGTACGTATTTCCGCATCACGGTCGCTGTCCCATCGTATTTCCTCTCGCGATCAGCCGGAAGTGAACTTGATCCCGTCGAAAACCGGTCGAAACACAGCGGAAGGCTGTTGTTTCGTTCGGATTCAGAATTCTCTTTTCTTCTTCCTCGGCGCGCCGCGCCGAGACAGGCGGGAAGAAAGACGAAGAAGAAGGTTGAGGAGAAGGAGAAGAAGAGAAGGGGTGGCACACGCTGTGAGAGGAACACGGGGGTTCTTCTCCCCGCAGCCGGGAATTCTGCACAGCCTCCGCCTACAGGAACCTCAGACGAGAGCATCGATCTGGGCGTCGGCCTCAAGATACCTCTCTCTCCCGCACCCCTCGCGGCGGCACTCATCCCCTCGCCGCGCACCACCACCGCCCTGTTCCTCTTCCGCTCTCTTCTCGCGCCCTTCGCTTCTTCTCTCCTTTTCTCTCTCTCTCTCTTTCTCTCTCTCTCTCTCTCTCTCTCTTTATCTGTTACAGGCGTTATATCCTTTCTTCCTCTCTCTTTTCTTTTTCTCTCCTTTTCTCTCTCTTCTTCTCTCGGCTCCCTCTCTCTTGAGAGACTTCAACGGTGGACGGCAAGTGCGATAACACGACATTTTCTCGATTCCTGATTGCGATCCAATTCTCGTGACAGTTTTTTCCCCCTATATATACCTACTTACAACCCCTTTTCCATTTGTTACGTGTGGCATGACACAAGCGTCACCTTTGTGACCTTTGTAATGATCGAAACATTTGATCGTCAAGCCCGGCGCAATTTAACGACGTTACGCTAATTCGGTTCTGCTTGCCGGCTGTCGCCTTGACACTTGCAGTCGGACCGAACGAACGAGCGCCCCTGCAATCAGGAACTCATCTCCTGTAGGAAGAGCGCGGTTTCTCCCGTCGCGGCATTGTGCGCTCGTCACCCGAGCCTTGTCATCAACTCGGAACTCGGCGGAAGTACGATCGAGTCCGACCTGTTCTCGCTCGCCTATTCGTTCGACTTGGGTGTTCTCTTCTTCTCCCTCTTGATGTTTCTCTCTTCCATCCTGTCGCCTTTTCCGCTCCTTTACTTCCGTAATTACTTTTGCGAACAGATCGGAACCAAGTGTGTCTCCGCGCTCTTCATTCGGGACTTTATGACCGGGTCTGCTTCTTCTTGTCGCGTTATATATTTTATTTAATGTGACATCTTTTACTCGGCTCGGCGTACGAAGAAAGTCCGTCAAAATTAGTTTCCGCACTTGTGTCGCGGCGGGCGAGTTTTTGCGCGGTCAGGATCCCGGAAGCAACCCCTTGATACCGCAAGTTTTAACGGGGGTTGCTATGACAACACCGAGCTGTTATTTCATTCGTGTCGAGCTATTGTGCGCTCTTATAAAAAAAAAAAAAAAATCACGCGGAAAAACATTTGCGCTTAATCATATAATTAATTAAATTAATGCTCGGTTAATAACTTGCTTATTTAGTTGCTTGTTTGATAAATTCTTACTTTATAGAAAAAAAATATTATTAAAACAAATTAAGTCTTATTAATATTCTCAGCGCAGCCGGGAATTTTTTTTCTCGTAAAACCGCACTTTTGAGAGATTCTTCGGCGCAGTTTAAACCGCGCGGTGTTACGTGTAAAGTCGCGGTTAGAGGGACATGTTTACGACGAGCTGCACTTTGCCAGTGCTTTCGCGAGAACGTTTACTCGTAAAGTAGTAGAAGGAAGGTAGCCAAGGATCCGTTACTCGCGCGCGAGGATTTGCTCTCGATTTTATCTACGATTCGGATTTTCTACGCGAATTTCTTTTATTATTTCCTGCGTCCGGAGGTACGTAAAATAACAGGAAAATATTAACAGATTTAGGAGCGATGTAGCAATTTCCGCGCCCGGTATTGCGAGAAGAGGGGAGGTGGGGAAGGAAGAGAGGGAAAAACTCCGAACATTATAAAACCTTGTACAGCACTTAGCGTGCAGGAAGCCAGACAAGAGAGAAAGAGAGAGAGCAAGAATGCTGGACGCAACTTATATAGCATAAGCGCGTCATCGATCGTAACTTTTCGGCAAACTTGCGGAGACAAACACAGCGCCCCAAGCGCTTTTTCGACGAGGATGAAGAGTATCGCGCGCGCGAAAGAAATATTTATTATGTATCCGGCGGAATATTAGAGAGACACATTGAACTCGCTGAATCGATAATACGAACCGGGCGAAAATCTCGACCGGTTTTTCCTTCAAAGTTTCGACAATCTCTTATCGGAACACGCAACCACACTCCTTACGAATTTCACATTCTTCTCTCTCAAATAGTTCTTGATTGGCTAATAACTTTGCTCGGTTTGCTGTCGAGAGTGGCCCTGAGGAGAACGTTCGTTTACCTCATCGCAACATCGTTTTACGTGGAATCAAAGTCTCCTGGAACTCTCAGCTAAGAATTGCGTAACGCCGCGTATGTGGTGGCCGCCGGTCGATTACCTCAGGCGCGTGTGCGGATGCCATTGCATTGCGGTGCAAACGGGCGGCTGCAACAGAACCGTCGCTCTCTGTGCAAGGTGATCTCATTACGGAGATATACGCATTCCGCGCAATTACGTCAACTCTCGTGAATTACGTAACTGGCGTATAGCGAGCGCGTAGGCCTGGTCGAGATTTCACGAGTCTCAAACCACGCTGTGCGCGGCCGATTTTGCATCGATTCGCATAGCTCCGGTTCTCCGAAGTGATTCAACGTGTAGGCAGCGGTTTTCCTTAATGAATATGATAATGAATTCAGCGCTTGCGATAGTCGAGTGAAATATGTGCCCGCATATCTGTATAATTATCTATGTAAAAAATTTTCGATTCTATTTCTGACTCGCGCGATTTTATTCGCAAATATTTTTCATCGTGTTTTGAAATCTCTTGTTGTTAATGAGACACGTAAACCTGAATCTTATTCTCCTTCTTACGAACTCGCGCTCCTAATAGGGACTTCCGTGACAAGACCTGAGATTTGTTACGACCATTATAAATGAGTAGCGCGAAGATCGCGAGATTTAACGATAGAAAACAGTGTCGGTTTAGTACACACCGTTTCTTAACTGCGAAACCAGAATCTCCGAGTGTAGTAATCGCGTCCTAAATTCGCGAGACAAATCGTACCGCTTTGACTACGAATTTTCTCCCAGTCCAATTATTCTGATTTTTTTTAATAAATTTTTTTTATTTATTTTTTTCAATACAGTGTACCTTGATTAAATTTTTAGCAATTCTTAATTAAAATCTGAAGGTTTTCGTTTTTGTTTTATTTTTTTTAGTCTGGATATATTCGTTATGATATACCGGGAGAACGAGCGGAGATAACAAAATATTCCGACAACAAAATACATACACGTGATCTGTAACAAATAATAGGTTTCGGCGGCGCGTGAAATTAGATATATATACATGTAAGAGAGTTATGACATCCGGAGAGAGAAAGAGAGAAGAGAGTGCCGTTGTGATCACCGATCAGTTGCGAGAATCTTTCCGAGGTGTGATAAGATAGATACTTTACTCTCTGGAGAATTTATTCTCCCACGCGCGAAAGAGACAACGCGACGCCGATGATAATCTCCGCTGCGTCAGCTCGGATCGTGTCGGATGAGATTCGTTATTGCGCGACTATCCTTTCGTTCGCTCCTCTTCTTTTTGCGTTCTTTCTTGCAATGTGACGGTATTTCGCGCGCTGTTAACGACATTTGTTGGAAACTTTGATTTATCGGAGGAAGAGAAAGAAATTGATTTTCCCATACAGAAATGGAAGAACAATAAGATTGCTCTTTTTTTTTTTGTGTTGAAATTTGTAGTAAAATTATATTTTATTTTGTGCAGGTTTTATTTTATATGACAAGCTTATATCGCACGTTAATTTCCGAGCAATAAAAACGCGGTTCTCCGCGTGTTATTATGCAGTACTGTAACGATAGAATCTCCCATGGAAAGTTCTCCTCACTGAACTCGCAAAAATAGAACTTGAGGGTGCGGCGGCGGTGGTTTCGATCGACATCGGGCGGTGATCGTGTTATACGATGCCCTCGGAAAGATCCCGTACGACCCTTTCGCGAGGACGTGAGACTGTAACTGATCGCGGCCATAATGCCGGCCGGCAAGGGTTGATGTTTACGGGAAAGCAATAAAGCCGTCGGGAGTCTCGTAAAGCCGATATTGTGTAGCTTTTGCGTTCGTCGCTCTCGTCGCATTCCTCGATGTCGCTGTACGCGCGAAGCGCTCGCCGGTGTGAGACGTCGCGAAATAAAAAATAATAATGCAGTGTACAATATACGAAATAATAATAATAAAAAATAATGAAAACAACGAAATAAGAAAAACAATAATAAAGTATTTTATAATGACGATAAGTTTATTTCAATGAATTTTTAAGAGGTGCAAATAAGTATTAGGATCGATAAGAGCCTCAACTTCCCTTTAACTTTCTAAACGTATAAATTAATTAACACATAGAAATTCGATTAAATTAAATTAAATTTAATTCGAACAGTTTACGCGTAAAATGCTTGGTCTGCATCCTCGTGTGAAATAAAATTACCTCTTCTCTTCCATGAAACTTAAAAAATCTATTGCGAAAAGGACACTTCTGCCAGGAATCGCACTCGGATCTCTCTGTGCATGTGTCTTTCTAGTTCGGCCACCGTAAAGCACTTAATTAATTTACACTTGTAAAGAAAGTTAACAAATATGTTTATACTTGCACAGACATCTAGCATATAGGCTCGTATCGACTCTGATACTTAAATTGTAAATTTTCACGAGAATTTAAATTGTTGTAAAAAAAAAAATAATACAAGGCACATTGATACGCTAAAATAACATCGAAAAGTAAAAAGGTGAAAGTACGAATTTTTTTTTTACGAGTGATCACATTTATTCGGTGGTTGTCGAAGCGGAAACTGCAAAAAAAAAGTTCACATTACGTTTGTAGATTTCGTAAAAAGCTCCCGATAGACGCGTATATAACGAAGTTAAAGCTCGGCACAGCGCTTTTGGCGCGCGCGCGCGCACTCTCGCCACCACGATGCGGCCGTAAAAGGTTGCAGATTGCTCACCCGAGGCGTTGACGCGCTCGTAGAGAGAGCCCGTCCCCTGCTCTTTTCTCTTTATATAATGCACGCTCGGCAGGACATTTGAAGCTATCTCGTAGCGAGTCGTGGAATCTGGCTAACGCAAACTGAAACACGAGTAGGCCCAAGTTTCTGTTCCCTCGGCTCATATTCCGCGATAATCACGTAGTTAACACCGGAACTGTGTAAATAAGTTTAATGGCCGTTTTGTTCTTAGCGGATCAAGCCGTCAATCTCTCTGCGTACGATAAAAAAAAAAAAAAAAAAAAATCATAACAATTCTCATTTTTTCCGATATTTGAAAAAAGATTCTTTTACGCTTCTTTTTCTTCGTATAAAAAGAAAATTGCTCTTTTCGTCGCCTTCTGTATTATAAAACTTTTCTGACAGTTCAATCGAGCGCTTTTTTCACGTCGCGCGTGCAGGCACGCGGCTCGTGTTTTGTTTGTGCGGCTTCCGTTTCCCTTCACCGGCGCTATCCGCTTTCACAGATATATCCGCGTGCATTCCGCGAGGCGAAACATGCGCGACGTCAGTATAAAGATAGACGCGAAGACACAGATCGCCGATCGGACTCGCGGTTTTTCGCGATGATTTTCTCGACCGAGCGGAAAATGACGAAACCTTTAATTAACTCTAAACGAGCTCTTCCTTAGAGAGCCAGACTTTGCTTTTTGTCCGCGACAGGTGTTGGAGACGGGAAATATCGGTCTCTCGCCTAATTCGCCATCGAGCAGATGCCGCGCGCCACGGATAAAAAGACGATACTGTGTCCGTGGTGTGTTAATTATCGGTTCGCAGGCAACCCCGTCGGGGCTTTCGTGGCGGAGCTCAAGTTTTACGTGCGATTATTATAATTGGAACTTAATTCTTATTCGGTTAACGACATCTCGCGACGCGGCCACATATCGATTTAATCGCGAGATTTAAATAATGCGCCTGTATTCCGGAATGATGACGCACTGGTTTAACCATTTGGTTTTTCATCGAACTTCAAACGAGAAACCCGTCGACTGTTTAGCACAAATTGAGAAATTGCAGGCGTTGCGGCCTCAACGCT
This sequence comes from Pseudomyrmex concolor, assembly GCA_014839585.1. Taxonomy (NCBI): domain Eukaryota; kingdom Metazoa; phylum Arthropoda; class Insecta; order Hymenoptera; family Formicidae; genus Pseudomyrmex; species Pseudomyrmex concolor. Next base: position 14,481 of record QVOB01024512.1, read on the forward strand.
GCTATTTTCCCCGCAGTTTCCACTTTCGTGCGGTGCGCTAAGATTGAAGTTTCCGCTTTTTACGGTCCTAAACACCGTGTAAAACGCGCGATGGAATACCTCTCGAGCGCGGCGCGCGAGTCAGAATGTCGACGATGAATGCGCGTCTTATCTCTCTCTCTCTCTCTCTCTCTCTCTCTCTCTCTTTCTCTTTCTCTTTCTCTTTCGCTCTCTCTTTGGCCTTACTCTGTTATTCTCTCGACGCGGAATCTGCCGATCTCCCGCGAAGATATTTGCGCCTTCCGGCGCGATACACACACATACAACAGAGAATATTCATCGCGGAAACATCTTTACGACGCGAACAGCTGAAATCAAAGTTGAGCGTTTGATATTGCGATAAAGAGAGCTTGGAGAGATCTCGCGATCAATAATTGAAACGTACGTGTATCAAAACGTACGTGTATCAAAGCGGCCCGGAGAGACGACGTGCGCGACGTCGACGCGGTCGGAAACGACGAGAGAGAAACGCGAATCTGAAATTAATCGCCGAATCACTTATCATCCTCGACGAATCAGATCCCGTCGATTCTATTCCTGCGGCTTTATCCGTACATATATATAAGCGCGCACGTACGGAGTATTCGCCCGGTTAATGTATCGGTTTATCTCCGGCGTATGGTTTAACTTAGTTCCCGATGGATAATGGAGTTAGTACGTTTTGATTGCAACCTATCGCGCGCGTAACTCAAAGCGATGTTGTTTTAACTCCATCTCTCTGTCTGCTCGCGCAATCTCCGCCCGGCATTAAACCCGAACGTATTATCCGTTAAATCATGTTACGATCGTGCGCGCGCGGTGTATCCTACTCGCGGTGTCGTTAATCGAAAGTTTACTTAGCTCGTTAACGGGAAGATGGTAAAATGTAAGGAGCGAACTTTCCGCGAAAACGTTATATACAGACGTCGAGAGTCGTAGCTATGTATGAATGGATGCGATAAATGCACGCTCGTCGCGATATATTCGATATATGATATGGAGAAAGAAAAATACTCTCGTGCGCGCGCGCGAGTGTGTCTCGTGCGCGCGCATATCACGGATATCACGGGTTCTCTGGTACTTGTTCAGCCGATGAAATCGGCCATTTGTCATCGTCATCTCCCCCCGTCCGTCATCACGCCGGATTTTCCCTTCGCGGAAGGTTTCCTCTCGGAGCACAATAGCGCGGCGCGTGCATACGCTTAAGCGAGAGAGTCCGTCTCCTCGGTGCATCGCCCCGGTCGTCATCGATCATAATTACGAAAGTGTTGCAAGCCTGTCGTCGTGTAAAGACAATTAGAATAGTCGCGCTGGTAATTACGACGAAGTCGTGTGTGTGTGTGTGTGAAAAGTCTCGATTATTGCTGCAATTATTATTGTTATTATTAATATTATTTGCGTGTCTACGCAACGTCGGTGATTTTTATTAAGTTTAATCCTGCAAACGTTTTTTTGTACGTATTCTATAAATCCTGGACATTTATGTCTGCAATGCGATTTTTTTATTAATTAAAATGTTGCAAAATCTCTGTACAAATTCAGAGAGCTTTATTCTATATTAAGGAAATAATTAGTTTTAAATTTTTTTTATTTAGTGAAAATTCTTTCACTAAATAGCTTATAAGATTTATTTATTTTCGCAAGAATCGCTCAGACATTAATGTGGGGTTTACAAAATTAAGTTTCTTGCGGCACTTATTTCGAAATTTCGTCTTTTAATCGCATTCGATCGTCTCTTTTTTTTTTTTTACAACATCGCGAAATCGACTCGCCGGAAGCCGATCGTTCTCGATCGCTCGCTTGTACGCGCAGCTCTGTGTTAAACCCTCATTTTCCACTTTCTAGTTTGTTGCTTCGTCGATAACGCGTTCTGTTTTGCAACGAAGACATTGTACCCGAGTAATCGCATTAAGTAGAACGTAAAAAAAAGAAAAAAAAGAAGTTGATTTACACGCCGGGCGTGTGTTTGCAATGTCTCTTATCGGAAGAAACTTTGCATCTCAATTTATAAAGTGTCTCGAATTCTCATTTATCCGATATAACGAATTAATTCAAAATTAACAGAAGAATTCTCGTTTATTCTCGTGTATTTGAGCTTCCCTGGAACTTGCGCGGTGCGCTACACCGATTGCGACAGCTAAGCGACCTGGATTATGCTCGCGTGAAAGGCAATCACGCTATCGGGGGTTAACGGTTACGGTTAACGCGAACGGACATCGATCTCGGCGCAATGCTACAAAGTCAACAGAGACATTTGCGCATATCTCGCGTCTATTTAAACAACGATTACGGCTTCGCACCTCGGCCCTTTTCTGCCCCCGAGTTATATTCTATCTTTTCTTTGTACATTTATATATAATATATGTATTATATTTACATATGTACACATACATACGCTTCTCTTTTCTCTATGCGATATAGTGGTAAGGTTAATTCGCGGAAGAGCGTTGTTAAGAGCACGCTTGCTTATTAATGCAATTACCGTGGCGTGTATGACGCCTGTACGAGCAGATATCCGCGCTTGTTCAACACGTTCTTTCATTATATAGCCAACGATTTCTCGCGTCTTTTCTTCTCTTGTCTTTCCACGTATATATTTCAAACCGTCGCTCTTCGTCGTCTCTCCGCTTGACGATGTAAAGTCGTTAATGCTTAAAGTCGCTAACATCGCGGCCGTCATTATCGTCGATATTATCGTGATTATCGTTGTCGTCGTCGTCGTCGTCGTCATCATTATCATTATCATTATTGTCGTCTTCCACCTGGATTTTCGATCGGCCCCCGGCGCGCTCTTTTCTCCTCCCGATGCTATCGATCCATAACACCGGTTTGACCTCGTGTCGCTTCGAGGAATCCGCCGGTGTAACAATGCTTTTAAGCCGAGGAATTACAAGACATCACGCCGAGTCTCGCCTCGTTATTTGCCGCAGGTGGATCCGCCCCAAGTGCATCCTACTTGGGATGCTCACCCTTCAGTCCGGTGCCCCGTTGAGACGCGTCATCCATACCCCAATCAACGACTGACATTATCTCTTTCTTCCCGATCGTCGAACAGTATATTTGAAAACCCCGACAATTTCTAATTAAAATGTGCAACGAAAATCTAAGATCAACGAGGTGAGAAAAGATAAATTTTGAAGAGTCTCTTAAGAAACAAAAATTAATAGCTCTTGACAGTGATGACGGTGTGTCTTTTTGCGCGCGACCCTCTCCGATGCTTCTCCCGACATTATCGGCCTAGTTTTCATTGTGCCTGCCATCGTCTCCTTCCGCATCGAGCATCTTCGGCGAACCGCAAGTTGATGTCGCGTTGCAAAATGGAGCAAGTAGCGACACGAGATGCTCGAGCGTGAACGTGCAGAATCGTCGGGTAAAGTTGTGCTATCGTTCGAAGCTCGCGTTTTTTGCCGCGTGTTGTTTTTTTCTTCTTTTTATTCATCTTGTATCTTTTCATCTTGCATCTTTCGACAGTATATTCTTTGGAGATAAGAATCACTCGGTTATATGATACAATGCGAGATACCGTAATTTTGGCAATAAAACATGCAGTCATGTAATTCTCTTCAGCGCTTCAGACAGATAAGAATCGCTTTTTTTATAGTACGGCAATTCCTTAAATTGTGAGGTTCTTTATGAAGAACGGCAAGAGGAGGAAAGAGAAGAGGAAAAATGGTCTGGTTATCGGTGAAATTATCAAACGGCAGGTCAGAAAGAAACCTGCTCAATTAAGTTTCCGCGTACTTGATTTCGTGTGTACACTGGAAACGGGGGCGAGAAGGAGAGAGACGAGGGAAAAAGAGAAAAGGGCGGTTTCCACTCCGTTTTCGGCGAGTCATTAGCCTAATTAGCCAATATGCGGCCGGAAGTAATTCGCGGAGTCGTTGCTGCCGGCACTTTCGCGTGTCGCCGATCATTTCCTCGTTCCTGCGAAATCTAATTTCTAACGTGCGATGTGCGATTTGCGATTTCTGAGCGGAACACTGTCGTGCCGCGAGGCTTTCGCGTATACCAACTCGCAACACACGATTCGAAAGAGAGACAATTATCCTGTCGTATCACGAATATCGTCCTTCGTGACATTGATAATTTTTTTCGAAAAAGAAATTCAGTTAAAAAAAAAAATTAAATATTAAACATATTTAATTTAAAAATTTCAAAAGATCGAAAAAAGTACACGTGTAATTTCACTTTTGTAATCGTAAAGTCTTTTTGTTGTAAGTTTTTTTGCAAATTTTATCATTCTAGAGAGTTTTCTTTATATTATGTATCTACACCAGATTTATCTTGGTTATCAAATTTTTTCGCTAGAAGTGAAATGATGAATTCGAGTCAAGGATGACAATCGGTGGCATTCGCGCGGTAAAAACGCGCGAATGCCACCGATACAAATTGAATGAATAATTCACGAGAATCCCCATGAGCCAGCTTCTCGTGAGAGCACGCAGCACGCTGGTTGAGGATCGCAAATACCTAGCCGTGCGTTGCACGTTTGCCGATAAACTCTCGGTAGAATAACATTTACCCGGTTACGAAACAAATTGCGGAATGCCGGGGATGCCGATAATAAAGGCAGCAGGCACGGCGGGTCGCTGAACAAAAAGAAGGAGCCGTGTTCCCGCCGGAAGATGCTGAAGATGCTTGACGGCGAAGCCCCCCCAGGAGAGCACGTGGCGCTTGTAGCGATCTGCGAGTGTTCGCGACGACTTATGATTCTTGTGTAAACATTACAGATAGCTTGACAGCGGAAAAATTTTGCCAATTTAGAATTTCCAAAATTAAATTTCGAGATTTTGAATCTTGGAATTTTTTTGAAACTTATTGAATTTTTTAATTGAAAAATGTTACAGCATGAGCGCGCGCATACACAAAATCACTTCAGTCTTCTTCGAAGTAGAATGGTTTCGCTCTTTTTTGTTCCGCTTCTTTGTGTCGCTTTCGTTCTTTTCATTTGCCGCTCATTTCATCTTTCTATCCCGCTGTTCGTTTTTTTTTCTTTTTTATTTTATTTTATTTTTTTTATTTGGTTCAATTGCTCCGACGGCGTTTGTTGCGCGTGTACACGCTCAGAGAAAACAATTACGAGAGTACGTACATCCACTGCGTGAGATAAGTCGGTGTCATAAATTACGGAACACAATATAAATGCAAATTTAATGTCGGCCGGCCTACTGCTATTTGCGTTTGTTTCTTGCCTTCCTCCCCTCCCCTTAAGATAGCCGACTCGGAACGAGTCGTTGTATCTTCTTATGTCCCTTCAGTCCATAATGCAAGCTGAACACTTTTAGGGCGACGCGCATTTGATGATTTGCCATTACGAGCACAGTATGATTTATGGGACGACCGAGATGTGTTTCTCCTTTCTTAACCGTTAATATTTTCTGCTTTCTAGCATTTTAACCAGAAATTCATGCAACATAATTTGATTAATTGATAAATGATTAATTTTACGTTAATAATCGAAAATTACCTTCTTCTCGCGTAGTTCACGCGAAATATCGAGTTTTAGAACATTTTTATCTCTGCTCCTCTCTATTTGTCTTTGATTCACGGACGAATCTCAAAGAGGTGAGTATATAGGGCCATTATCTTTTCTTATGAAATTTGCCAAAAATCTCGTAATACCCAGAGGGTTAATATTTTCGCTTTGTCAGGAGCAAGTTGTTCGTGGCGGACGCATCTAGAAGAGAGCGTTTTAAGCGATCCTTCGGGCGACGTTAAGCGCTCATTTCATGGAAATTTTCCCAAACGAGTGTAATTCGACGATTCGTGAGGCACTTTGCTCTGTAATGTTCTCCGCTAGACAAGCCTACGAAAGAAATATCGGACGGTAGTAGCCGGAATGTGTCTAGTCTAGTGATAACAGTAAAACAAAAGACTTGAGAGAGTGTTTTTAAAAATTAAGACCTTAACTAATTAATTCAATTATTTTTTCGTTCTTTACGAGATGTGTGACACACATTGAAAGAACTCGGACTACTGTGTGTACGCTTCGAGCTCTCTCTCTTCGTAAAATATCCGAAACCTAGGCCATTGCGCGATTTAATGTGAGTTTCTCCCAGGTCACTCGTAAAAAGACGCGCGTACAATTTGATCTAACGATGCCGCGGGGCGAATAAAAGAACTGCGTTACGACGATCAAACGACTTCGCGATACTGTCTGTGCGAGGCGAGCGCGCGCGCCAGCCCGGCGCTAAAAGGGCGAGTGTTGGCTTTACTATCCCCCGTGAAGCACGCGATGCGCCCGCACATCGACCGAAACGAAAAATTTACTGCCAATTCCCGGTTGCGCTCTGGATTATTGCCGCAACGTCGGTCGTTATTGCCCGGGTAACAACTACTTTGTTAATACGCGCCGCGGGTCATCAGGCCGGATATTGCGTCGCGCGAGTTATCTCGACAAATGCGCGATATATAGATCGATTGCAGACAAGTTGAATTGCCGCGGGATGTTGTGTGGAGAAATACAAGTCAAATCTAACTTGTTTATTGAATCCCTCAAGTTTAGTTATTTATTTTGTTTTAATACAATTTCCATAAAAAATTATATATAATTAGTACAAAAGCGAATTATCTCGGCATAAAAGTTCGCAAAAAGCACACATGTTTTGTACGTAATTAGTTTAATGTTTTTTTTGCAAAATATATATTTTATACATAGTTATATTTAAAATCACAACTCACGTAGAGACTGGAAGTTTAATTAACAAGCAACGTTTTGCCGGTCTTCGCGTTTTATCTCCTGTATAATTTATTAATACGATGTCGCGTCGTTGTCGGCAAAATAGCAATTACGACATGGCTCGTGTTGCCGACAATAGAATTGACAAATCATCAGGAGATCGGTCGAACGACGGAAAATTATTACAATGACCGCGCCACTTTGAAGGATTGAGGTGAAACCTGAGATCGTATGTATACACACACATGCGCGCACACACAACGCTATATGATATATACGAGCTTGGCTCGCGCAATCTTGCAAAAGAGAACCGCATCTGATTCCCGCTGTTTTCTCGTTCAAAAGCGAAAGAAATCGCGTGGGTTTGCATTTTCCGGCGGAGCGACAGCGGAAAAAAGTCACGACGCGAGAAGGAAAGGGAGGATTCCGGCTCGCCGCAGGATGCGTCCGATACGTCTCGGAGATATAACATCGTTTTAAATGCACTCCGTTATGCCGGGACACGTACGTACGTACGACGGAGACGAATGATGTAAACACAGTCGGGAATCCCGAAGTCGAGTTTGCACTGTGCACCTATTCCCCGCGAAGGGGAAGAACGAGAGGAGAGCGTAGTAAACAGGCGTCGGTCAACCGCGTGCGTGCGAGTCGCGTTACCGTAATTTTCTTTGTTCCGCATAATGAGCGACGCTGATTAGTTACGTGACCTGGCACCTTCACGCCGCGTCTCCGTCGCGATGCGCCTTTGAGCGTGGTGTACGTATATACGCGCGGGGGTAACGACAAAAAAAAAAAAAAGAAACCTTGTTCCATTTCTTCTCACGCTCCGTGCGACCGTCTGCAGGTGTGACCCTTCGCGGCAACGCGTTAGAATTTCCTTCAACTTGCGTTTAGAAATACACTTTTGTTTTAACATCGTATTGCGCGATATTTTACTTCTTCGTCATCGCTAAATTCCCCCCGCGTGTGTCAATGTAATCGCGCGGAATCTTATGTGGTGACCTTCATAATTGCCGTAGTTCACGATGAATTATTGACAAGGATACGGAGAGGTTTCTCCTGAATGTCACGTGACACGCATCACCGATACCGTGAAATGCGGATGATAAGCCTGAGGGAGGGAAGTTGAAAAACGAGCTTTATCGCTTTCGCGTTTACTTTTTTTCTTTCACGTCGCTCGTTCGTGTGTGTTTCCGCTCCACAAAACGATCCGAGCTAAGCGAGCGCGTGTCTCGGAGAACTTGACACTTTTTTTTAAATAATTGTAACTTGTATTTTCCGAGCGATGTTACGCGCGTAGAATTCTACCTCCGGTAATTTGCTAATTGCGCCTGAACATAAACATGTCCCGCAACTTAAATGTAGATTGCCATTAAAAAAAAAAAGTAGAGGGAACAGCGTTAACAAAATTAAAAAGCTGACTGCGGCTGCTCACGTTCTTTTCATTTCACGCATGATATCATAATCGTGTTGAAAAAGGGAGCGGAATTACAGGAAGAAATATTGTCGAAATTAATCAGCCGCGTGGAACGGGAAAAACGCCTTTGGACGTGTTTCCACGCGAGCGATTCCCACACAGGGTTGCGTTAAATTTTCATACTTGACCAGTTTCAGCTGAGTACATTGGCGAAGAGCGCGTGCTTCTCTTGCGCGATCGGCATGATCGATTGCGGTGGTCGTGGATTATTAATCTAGGATGAAGGATGATTGCTTTAAGTAGGTAGCGGCTGAAAAGGATCCGCCAGGCTTCTATAAGCGCAAATGATATTACCGCGGAAATATCCTATAGCTGCGAGAAAAAAAAAGAAACATCAAGTATATACGCGTTTCCTGACGAATGACACGTTTAATTGGCCAGGACCGGTTCGACGAGTAGTTTTTCTTTAGATTCTGGAATGCGCTTCGCCACGCGAGGACGATGATCGAACAAGCAGTCGCACACGTACGTTTAGAAACCAACTGGTTGAATCGTCGTTCGTTTGACGATTTTACCGCCGCGATCTCGTCGTCGGATAATTTTGTATTTACGAAATTCAAATCTATTTCCGTCGTGTTTTCGTTGGGACAAAATTATCTTTGAACTGTTGCGTTCGCAAAGAAAAAAAAATTCACAGGTGAAATCTACCGCGCGCGCCTTATTTGTCTTGTGATTTGAGCTTTCAAATCCGGTGATGCTTCGTCGTATATGGCGAAGATTGCGAGTCTTGTGCGTGTGTGTGTTACATAGGTGCACCGATGCGCGTTCTATTATTCCGGCAAGATGAGGAGAGAGAGAGAGAGAGAGAGAGGGAGAGAGATTGTAAGATTCGCGCGCGTCGTAATCTCGCAATGAGTCACCGGGTCACTCCACGTGGCCGCACGCAAGAAAAGTCAATGAGTTTGTTGACTCGCCGTGATGGTTGCCAACAATCCGCGGAATCGTTTCGTCGTCGCCGCATTTAAGTCTGATGTAATATTCACATTTGTGTGATATCTCGAAACGCAGCCGTCACACGTAAACCTCTTCTTTAAGCTTTCGTTTACTTATGTATGCATATATTGCGCTTAATCAACGTATACAATACAAACGTATACAATTCCACTATGATCTTAATATACTCGCGCAAGTTTGCGATCGCGAATGTATGCCGTGTTACGGTGATAAGCGGGGAATTAATGTGTGGGGGTGTATTGATCGCATATAGTCGCGAGCTCAAAAATTTCACATTTCGAAATAATATATCACGATGTAAAAAAGAAAAAGAATATTCTGAAAATTAAAATTATTCACGTTTAAATATCAACTCGCGAACTCTCTACGCGTTTCGTTGAGTATAAAATATTTTCATACGCGAAAATGTACATAAAAGAACGGGGAAAAAATTTTAATGGCGATAATTTCACACGCGATTTTCATTGTCAGAATATATAATAATGAAGTTCGTAAAAAAAAACTTGCTTTTCAACGTAATTTTCCTCTCTTTGAAAATGGATTATAAAATTCTAATAAACGTCATTCATTCTGCTTTCCGAGAAAATCTTACGTACGTGAGGTATCAGCTGATGGCGCGCGCACACACCATTGGCCAACTTCCCTCTCTCTCTCTTGATTTTCTCTTTTCCTCCGGTCTCTGCGGTCGACGTTATAGCAGCGAACCGCCGCCGCCGCCATAGGGAGACTGGGCGACGTGCATCGCCATATTCGCATGCATTAAACGCAGCCAGGATACGCATATACGGTGGCGGGCTCGTTCGCCACCGCCGATCTTGGGACGGTGATTCGGGTTAAATAACGCAGGAAATTAATAGCCGACCGTTTATGCGTTGAGTCACTCGCGATGTCTGCGTAATCCTTGTGCGTGGGCGGAAATTTGCGACACGCTCGTATCGCAAAGTGTATCCGTGCACACACGTCACATATAAATCTATATAAGCGAAGCAACATATTTTTATCTAAAATTGTTGTCTAGAAACAGCTAAAAAAAAAAAAAAAGAAATTACAATTAAAATTGACCAACGAGGCGCTGTTGCGCGTGTTATCAGTAAGATGTGTCACAGCTCTTATTCATTTCTCTCAGATGACGCAAGTACATATTTAAATACGCCGATTTATCTCTAGTGGGTAAATAATATTTAGAACGGCGTTTTCTGTTACGCTTGTTACTTGATATGTATAGTTCTGGCTACCAACGAGATGTCGGCTGTGTAATGCCGTGCACTTCGCTCAGTTTTCGCTCCACTACTTCTCCTGTCGCATCTGATCGCATCGACGGGATTTCTGTCGAGTCCACGTACTCGGACAAATCGATTCAATCGTTATCGCTCGTTTATCAGCTCGAACTGTACGCCCGATCCCTCGTCTCTCTCTCTCTCTCTCTCTCTCTCCGATGTCGAGTTTCTCTATGAGAAGAAGGGCGAAACTTATTCTGCATACGTGAGGTACGTTAAATATCCGATTCTTCTCGTATTCTCCTCTGTCGGTTTAGGTATAGCCTCTTTCTTGCGTCTTCTCTTTTCTCTCTTTATTCTCTCTTTCTCTCGCTTTGGTGAAACGATCAGCTCGAATGTTACGTCTGGACGAGATTCGCGATAATGCGTGCCAGTTGCATGCTCGCACGGTGCATTGTTATGTCACTGCGATATCTCAATTACTCTCGACCACACCGTGCACATTTGCATATACGAAGGTTTACCGTAGCGGCGCATTTGCCATTGTTCTAGAAATCGTTTCTCTTTCGCTTTCCTCGATCACGTAAACTATCCATCGGCCGCAGCGTTCGGCGCGGGAAAGCGCCGATCTTTATCTTGTTTTTTTTTTTTTTTTTTTTTTTTTAAGATTTTTTCGAAAATTTATCTGTTTAACGGATTTTTTTCCAACATTCATGCACGATGATGAAATATACACAAGAAAACGTAATAAGCGTCTCGGAACGCTTGTTTTCGATTGATTGTTTGTGACACGCGCGTGAGTGGAGGAACTGTCGTGTCGCGAAGATTAGAGAAAATGTAACGGAGTGATAAAGCGACAAGTGGCAAAAATTTCCGGTGATTACCGGCGTACACGGGGGCGCGATAGCGTCGCACCTGCGCGCGCTCCAACGGCGTAAATGCATTACGCCCGCATGCAGCTCGCTCGATGAACACGCGCTTTGTCGAGTCAATTAATGCGCGCGTACATTATAACTGCATTACGCGCTTGTTTGCGCGCTCAAGAGATCGTCGATATCGCGCGCGTGCGCGCGTGCACACACATATATGTATGTATGTATATACATATATCCGAAACGAAAGCGCGTTTCGGAATCTAGATCGCGGAGATGATTTTATTTCACGGCCGGCTATGAGACGGCAACGGACAGTTTTATAACTTGAACGTCAACGCGACGAGATTGAAGACAACGGGCATAACGGAACGATCTCGTTAGTCGATGCCTCAAGGGAATCCCGACGTACAGGCACGGCGAATGCGTTTCTATTTCCTGCCGGAACAAAGAGAGAGAGAGAGAGAGATGAGAGTCCAGGTTGTTCGTACGCACTCGCATACGACCGCGTTTGTACGCGATCCGCTCTCATCTCCTCTCTACGTCTCTTTCTCAACCGAGAAGCTTCTTCCCGCCTTTTAACCTAATTCCTCGCTTTTCTACCGCCCGTTCTTCGCTTTATTCCGTTCTGTACGCGTGCTCGCGCGATTCCTGCATCTCACAACTTCTTTCTCTTCTTCTTCGTCTGCTTCTTTTGCCACCGCCGCCGCCGCCGTCGCGGCTTCGTTCTCTTCTTCTCCTCCTACTCCCTCTTTTCCCTCTTCGAGGCTTCTACGTACAGGCTCGTTGCATTCCAGAGCCCCGAGAGTGGAAGGACCTCGTCAAGGTAAGCCGGTCTCTCGCGTACGCGTGATCTCGCCCCGTCGGCATGCGCGTTCCTCAATGACGTTGTCCGCGCGCGGACTATCCGCCGAATAATGCGCGAGAGTGACGCCGCAGCAAACTCACCTGCCTGAACGGTTTCTTTCTCTCTCTGTTCTTTTTTATCACTAATTCTGAATAATGTCCGTCTCTCTTGGCTAAAAAATACAATAGTACATACCTTTCAAATAGACGTGTGTATTCGCTAAATTACAATCTGAGTTATAGGAATTTTAATTGTGTACGTGTGAAGCAAGACATGAAAATAAAAATCCAAGAAAATTGAGCAATTGTGCAAGTATTTTATTATTACTTTGTAAACAACATATACATCATCACAATTTCTCTCAGAAGTGACTGTGTATTTAAATCGCGGATACGTTAGAGAAATCGATATTGCCACAGCGTAGGTAAGTTAATATGTACATAGGTGAAGGTAAGAGTGTAATTTATCTCGAAGCACGTATCGCGCGTCGCCGGACGCTTTCGACGTGCACATGTACTACGCGAGTGAGTTCCCGGACAAACGAGGTGGACCGTGTATGCAAAGTCGGACAGACAGAGAGAAAGAAAAAGAGAGAGAGAGAGAGAGAGAGATAACCTCGTGAGCGTTTGGGATTAATGTAAATTTCTGCGCGAATCCTTCGTTAAACGAGGAATTCAAATTTTTCGCGCCCCGTGTCGCATATAGTAGCCAGGTCGGAAAATTGCGTTTTCCCGAAAATATTTTTCCTTCAGTACGCGACGACATCGCGCAGGAATGTCGGTCGTTGAGCCGTCGGGCATCCGAGATATTTTCCGCGGGCGACCGATGCGCCACGGAGAAAGGGAGAGAAAGAGAAGATGCACCCGACGGACGGAATTTGCATCGTGCGTCGTCGTCGTCGTCGGCTGGCAGGTGTCTTATTAGCGCCCCGACTATGGAGCCGCCGCCATCCTCCACGCTAAATGCCGGAGATACGCGCTAAGTGAAACGGCCGACTACGAAGAGGGGAAGTACGCTCGGTTATGTACGTACGTTATATGTGCGCGTACGAGGAGAGGAAAGAATGTTCGCCGAGCGTGCACCGGTAAAAAGGTGCTAAAATTCACGACGACGTCGCAGCGACAGAAACGGTCTTCTTCGCGTGGCCGTAAAACGCGCCTGTACTTCCGCGACGACGTTTTTTTTCTCAGGTCCACCTGTGCGCTTGAATGTTTCTTAAATACAATGCACTGCACGCTGTAAACTCTCGAACAAGTCAAGAAATTTATTTTCAGCGGAGTCGATTAAAAATGGAGGGACGTTCTGTTTAATTCTGTTTAATTCCGTAGTTTAATTTATGTACTTTTTGAAAAAAATTAATTTTTGTTTTTTTTTTTTACGAGTGTTCTTTTTCTTTATTGCAATCAATATCTTAATGAATATAATTTCTCCACGCGTTGTTGTCGACCATATATGTATGCTTGTTTCAGCAGCTCGTTTCTCGACTGTGTTTGCCGACTGTGAATTTATATGTATATATGTATATAATTATATGCAGGATGAGATATCGAAGAGGCGCCGGCTCTTGTTATTGTTGAGTTATTAATCGTGACTCGCGTCTCGTCGCCGATCGTCAGATTATCGAGATGGAGATGAATAACCCGCGGATCGATATTATTGAAACGATATTATCACCTTAATTGACCGATCCGAACGCGCGCGGTATCGATGTGTACTTCTGCTCTTACCGCGCGAAGTGCGGAACATCGCGGCGATGGCTTCTGCATCCGAGATGAAAATCGGGCTCTCGAGCCGCGTGATTTATGGGATCTGGCTTTATGGACCCTCGGCGAAAAAAGACTGGGAGGAGGAGGAGGGAAAAGGAGGAGAAGGAAGGACAAAGGGGCGAGAATGGTAAGGGTTTACTCGTCCGAGAGACCGAAATCGCCGATAAACGCGCATTTGTCTCGACGATCGAGCTGACGAACGGTCGGAGTTGTATCGCCGTCGCTCGCATAACATTTGCCGCGCGTCGTCGCCGCGCTGCGTGTTCTGCGCTTTGTGTGTGACATCACTTTGGCTCGAAGCCGGTCGATCTGGCCATCGTCCAATATCGTCGGCCGGGAGTTGAGCAATTTCTATTACGACCACGTAGGGAGGCAGTAACGGCGACCGACGGCACGATAAAGTCCAGGAAGTGCAGGAAATCAAATTCGTCCGCGGAATGCGCTCCCGGCGAATAATAGCGAGTTTATATTTTCCCGTAGTTGCGCTGTTGCGGTACTCGAAGAGCTCGCAAGAGGACTCTAAATGCCGCGGAGTACGTTCGTTCGTCATGTTGCGCTCGTTAAGATGTCTCGCGCGGAGGACATGTGTATGTATGTGTGAAACGAAGTTAAATCCCGGTTAACGGCACAATTACCGCGCCCGGAGTGATCGGATTTAATTTTTCTAATTGCAATAATTGATTGCGCTAAAATTAAATGAACCAATTGTTACACACAACTGGGGAACAAAAAGAACATAATAAATGATCGTGGAAAAAAAGAGAGGGAAATCAACATTCAGTAGTAAAGTTTAATTTATGAGCTCGCGATATGTATTTTTTGTGCATTTTTAAATATTGTGCGCGCGGATTATACCCATTTGCGAAATTGTTTTATGAAATATCCTCTCTCTTTGCATCGCAGAGCATATCGTTTTATCGAAAAATAAATATATTTGAATATACATACGTTATAGTACACACTCACGCACGTACAGAGAGCATTGCAATTAAAAAAGTTGTTCGTCAAAATATCAGGAAAATGGCGATCAAAAGACATTTTTTATTTTTCATGTACATTATATATGAAATATAGTATGTACGGAGTTCACGCAAACTGCGAACTACAATATCACATGTACGTTTATGTATGTACGTGCGCGCACTTGCGCTTATTGACCGTTAACTTTATACGATTCGCGAATTATTGTATAAAACAGAATTATGTTGCAGATTATGCTCTCTCTCGCGAAACGAGACGATTTTGCGATAGTAAAAACATTAACAATTCAAACGGCTAATGTTAATAGCGGCGTTAGTGACCAATCTGGTCACTAACTTTCAATTACGGATTTCGAAAGGACGGCGCACGGTTCTATTAGTGTATAACAACATATTAACCTTTCCGAGCACTCGATCGAGTTATTCCATTGTGAATTGTCCACGTGAAAAGCGAACCGAGAAAGTAAAATCCTTTTCCGAGATCCGCGAGCTCTCGATCGCTTCCTTTCCTCTCTCGCGGCGCTACATCCGTGTATTCGTGACAGTTCCCGTTTCCGTGAAATATGTCGACACTTAATCGGTCTCTCTCCCGGCGCGCGGCGGCACCAGGAAATAGCTGTTCATGTATCCCTCCTCGTGATTCGTGGGTACCGAGGGCCGGTAAGCGATTTTTTCTCCTTCGCTCCGCCGTTTCTTGGAAAAGAGGTCCGGAATTGCGTGACATTTCAAGTGTATATATATATATGCGAGAGTAAAGGAATTGTCAAAAATATATGGGCATAGTACAGTTAGACGTTTTTATATTGGAAGTCACTTGAATATTTTTTTTTCCACTGTACACACGCAAGATTATTAAATTTGAACCAACATCGTGACTATATACCTACATATAATTTTAAAATGTAAAATATTGGTCTTCCCAACTTTTCTCCGTCGCAGACTTCCCATTTTCCGGCAAGAATGGGAAGTAATTATTGATGAATCGAACTACCGCCGGCTGAAAGCATTTTTATCGAAACGGATATCCTCGGTCGTGCAACAACATCGCGGGCTTCGGCTCTCGCGTCGTTGTGTTATTACGATCTCGTAAATACATCGCGCTCGCGATAGCAAACACACGACGTCGCGGATTGCGCGGCTAGACGGCCGGCCGGTCGGCCGACCGGGTAGGTGTTGTCGATGCGAATCGCGACTTAGAACGATCTCGCGAAGGAAAGGCGAAGCGCGGAGGGCACGGGTCTTGTGATTAATGTCTCGGCAATTTGCTCGCCGTGAATCGAGATCGGACGATCGAGATCCACGACGGTTGTGCATTAATTCCATCTGGGTCAGCATACGCTCGAAGGTCTGTGTTGTCCTGCGCGAGTGAATGCAAATTAATCGCTCCACCAGCGACGTTGCTGCCATTGTCCGCCAACAACCGCGCGAAACTTTTCATTATATGTAGATGTTAGAGACGATGAAATGAAAAAAAGAGAGGAGAGAGAGAGAGAGAGAGAGAGAGAGAGACAGTTAGAAACTCTTCAACTTGTGCGAGAAAGCCATTTGAAAAATTTAGAGAGAAATTTTGATTAAAACAAAATAAATTAATGGTTAAATGATTTAAATAGATTAGGATATTTGTTATTGGAATTTAGTTGTTTGTTTGGTGAACGTTTTTGCGTTTCTGAAGAAAAAAAAAGTGAACGATCTGTGTGGGATGACCGATTTCTCGATAGATCGGGATTTCGCAATTATAGGGCGACGTTGCTACGGTTCCCACTTTCTCGCAGGGGGTCCAATTAACGAGTTCCATTTACAGCGTTACTCACTGCCACGGCGCGCGGCCCCGGCTTTTTTGTCCCTTCTTATTGCTCTACGTCTCGAGCTCGCTGCTAATTGGCGGCAGGGCGGCCTCCGCCGTCGCGCAATAGATCGTCGAGTTTTTCGCGCTCTCGCGACAGCGTAAGCCGTGCGAACTTTCTGCACAGATTATCTCGCATCTCTCGCGGGTCGCAGACAGATTGACCCAGTGCTCCAGTTTAAAGTCTTGCGATATTTTTCGTTGTTCTTATGACGGAGAACGTAAAGAGAGTCGATCTCGTGTCCCACATCAGGAGAGAAAACAATCATAACTCTTCGATTGTCTAGCGATTTCGAATCTATCGATTTTTTAGATGTTGTACATTTTAACTATACGTTTTCGAATAAATACGCGATACTCGCGCGAAAAAAAAATTAATAAATTCTTGTCATATATTCGCGAGAGGAATGACGCGGCTATTCGCCGCGCGCATACTTGCCGCCAATCCCGGAATCGCGGCGCGGTGCGAAACGTATTAATAAACGGCGAGCGAGATTTGTTCGGGCGTAATCTCTCTCTCGGACGACTTCCATCTTTCAGCCGAAGAGGTAATGTACCTTGAACAGGATGCGCGTCATAAAGCCGGTAAACCCGTCATTTCGCGTTAGGCGAAAGAGTCTCACGGGTAATACGAAGCT
>QVOB01024516.1:0-16716 GCA_014839585.1 Pseudomyrmex concolor
CTTTTTTTCATATCTATGTTATATTCACATGCGAGAATTACACCACTATGAGACTTTTTGCTATAGCCATCATCAACCTTTCAATGATTCTAGAAAGAGAAAAAAAAAAATATATATATATATATATATATATATATATATATATATAGTGATCACTTTTATATATTTTTGAAATGCAATCTTTTTTAAAAAAAAAAGCACTCGCTAATGTGCAAACCCACCACTCTTATTAGGCAGCGACACTTAGGTTAGAGGGATATGTTTGTATTTCTTTTTGTATTTCTACATGTATGTGTACATATGTATATGTACGTATGCATATATTACGTTCGTATACATATATGTATATGTATGAGATATATATAAATTTATATATTAATTATTAAAATATATAATTATATATAAACTTTATATGTGCGAATACACATCATATGTGTATAGATACAAATTGCCTTACTTTATAAATAATTATTCTAAGTTTATTTTCTATAGTTCTTACCGATGAATGATTTTTTTCTTACTTAGTGTATTTTGTTTGTTTTTATCTTTCTGCTACACTTATTGCAAAGCGATATATCAGATTACATTGATTACGGATAGAGGAATAGTCACTGAAAAACACACCCCTCATTAACATTTTTCACCAGGACATAGCGAAATCTATCTCGAAAAATGTAATAAGACATATGGCGACTTCGTAGTGGCACAGAAAGCCCGTCGACATTCGTTTGATACTTTGACTGCAATACCGCTCTGCAAAACAATTTCTGTAGAAAAAAAAAGTATTTTTTTCAGAGCGCATTGATAAATAATAATAATAACAGTGTTATGTTGCAAACAACAAAAAACCTATTTCGTACTTAATAATGTAATTTACGCGTTTACCACACACATACACATGGACCATAAAAAAAAAACTTATACGCGCAAAATTTTGTTTTTTTTTTTACAAAATTGTTGGCAATTGTTTAAATGAGAATTTATATTATATCTTGACAATTGATTTATTTAATTGCATGTCTCATTTATAGATGATTTATGTTTAAAAATACGAAAACTTTACTTTCATCTGAGCTGTTGTGGTGTGACCGAAAAAAAAAAAAAAAACAACAAACTTGCCTATCGAGCAGTGAAACATTTAACATTTAAGCAAAAGCTCGTGTATATTTTATAAGAAGATAATATTACTTATATTGTGTATTCTTACTTTAATTAATTTTTACAGGACAAGTGGCAATGTATTTTGATCTCTCTTTTAGTCAGAAATAATGTCGCTTTTTATTTGGGAATGAGAAGTGAATTTACTATGTGGTTGACTGGAGTAGAAAAGAATTTATATTTAATCGATAGGTGAATGTTTCTTTTTTTGTTTGAGAAAAAAAATTAAAAACAGGCAGCTTTTTCGTACATACCTTTTACTTATTGTTACCGTTTTTCTTTTTTTTTTTTCTTGTTTTTTTTTTTTTCGTAAGCTTGGTGTCCATTTGGGAGTGAACCTCTCGGAGTAGAAAGAGCAAAAAAGAAAAAAGAAAAATTACGAATAACAGAGTAACTTTCTATAGTATTCTCTAGCGGTATATAATATACGCGTTTATATAACTCTCGAGAGTAAGGCAGTATTTTTCTCAAATGAACACTAGCCAGTAGTAATTCGTAATGTTGTTCTTTTTATATTATACTTATTATATCAAAATATAAAATTGTGATGATCCGCAAATTGATCACAATTGATGCATATCAAATTGATATTGTGACCACGACGATTCTATAAAGTTTTTTTTTTGTGACGATTTGCTTGTTAGTATCCTAACTTTTCCATTTCTGAGGTTTTGTAATTTCAAGCGAAAATTGTGTAAAATGTTGAATTTTCACATTATAACATTTTGTGATTAACAAAATGATCAAGGAAAACATCTCGTGGTTAAAACATCGAATTGCTTTTAGTGTAACGCCTTGTTGTTTTCAAAGAAAAAAAAATCTGTGCGCAATATCGTTGAAAGATACTCACGGCAATTCGGTTTTCGACCATGTGAATTTTTTATTTTATATGGCAATTTGAAACGAAAGAACGTGGGCAGAGAGAGGAGTGCGAAATTGTGAAAGAGGAGAGGAGAGCACCGACGGTTAATATTAACATTTAACGCGTGTAATGATTTTAAAGTAAGTAAATTACATTTGTAAGAAAAGATTATGAAAATATATATTTATCTATGTCTTCTGTGAAGATAGAAAATAGTACTCTCTCACTATATATTGACGATATCAGAAAGCAACAACAAAAAAGCCGCATTACAAAAACCGATTACAAAAAGAAGAAAACGATTACAAAACCAAAAAAAAAAAAAACCGCAGAAGTTTAGACTAAGAAAAAAAGAAAGAGACAACTTGTGCACAATACATATGATACGATCGATCTCACGATTGACTCAAGATTTGTTAAATATCTTTGTACATATATATATTTACATGAGAAGACCATGAAGAAATTGTTCAAGTTCCAGCAGCTACATTTTTCTAATAAGTATATCGCTGTGTAAGAGAAGAGAAAATCATGTTGCTTGCGTAGCTCTTTGTAAATCCCACAGTTCCACACTTCTAAACTAAATTATATACACGAAACTGTGTGTTAAAATATTTTCATATAGAGAATATATAAAATTAATCTATTGATTGATTATTGTAAATGCGATGTTTCGAGACGAAGAAAATTGCGTTTGTTTTATAAATTATATAATGTAACGAATATATGTTATACTTATGCCGGCAATAACGAGGCAATTGTTCAAAACAATTAATTGAAAAATCAATCATTAGCAGATCGAAATAAATTTCTCTTGTGGAAAAAATATTCAAGAGAGAAAGAGAAACACATACGTTTTTAATATACAGTTATATATGTTTTTTATAATATTATACAATTATGTCAGTGAGATTACTTTTTCTCTTGGGATGATAATTTTATTCATAATTAGTTGATTCGTTAAACTTTTGTCGGTATAAGTATAATGAAGAAACAAAATACATTTAATTATACAATCTTTGTAGCGTAATTTCACACATTTGTTTCTATCAAACATTAATTTTATTTTTCTGTGTGAAAATATTAACTGCGACAAATGTGCAATCGGCCTGTTAATTAATTCGAGAAGTCTCTGTTCCTTTGAAATTCTATTTATTCACCTGGAACTGCCATATCAAAAAACTGAGCTTGAGTGTAAAGTTGACTAAAGAAAAAAAAAACTGTATTGATCAGTGAAAAAAGAGAGAGAAACAAGGAGATCTACCTGTATATTATCATAAATAAAACGAAATGAGGATCAAAGTAGTTGTTTTAACGAGTAAATAAAAAAAAAAATAAATAAATAAATGAAATGATATATCATTTAATTAGAGGTTTAAAAATATAATAGAACTCAGTATATGTACAGTATTTGAAAAAACATGTTTATAATTTGTATGGAGAAAATAAATGATTGATATAAAATGGAATTGTAGTTTTTCATTCATTCAATATTGCTGTTTTTTTTATTCTTCAACATATAGAGTAAATTATTTTCTTTTCTTATAGATGTGTGTTGCTTTTTAATTTAAATAAACTATTTGAGTAAATCTTTTATATTTCTTTTTTACAAAAAAACATCTCAAAATGATGTTGACCTAACGATAGTATGTTAATAAAAGTTTGTTACAAAAGTGGATGTAAAGCCTGTTCTACATAAGCGCAAGACAACTCAAGTCATAGGTCTCATGGAATTGACCAATCAAGTTGGCTGATTGGCTGACTTGACTATGTGATTAGCCAATTCCACGAAACCTGTGACTTACGTTTGTGTTTTGCGCT
Organism: Pseudomyrmex concolor; assembly: GCA_014839585.1. NCBI lineage: Eukaryota > Metazoa > Arthropoda > Insecta > Hymenoptera > Formicidae > Pseudomyrmex > Pseudomyrmex concolor. Next base: position 3,842 of record QVOB01024516.1, read on the forward strand.
CAATATAGAACGGGCTTTACATTTGCTTTTGTGGATGTTGGCGTTGGCGCTGAAACCAGCGGCCAAAATCGTCGCGGATATGAGATTTAATCGGCCACGTGGTTGTGCGCTTTTCTCACAGTATTTCAGAAAAATTAAAATCTGTTGAAAGAGAAATGTCAGAGCTGGACAAGTTTGAGAAACGAGCATCTAAAGCGGTAAATTCTATAAATATTTTTTTAAATCTTTCTTTCAAGTACTTCAAGATGTATGATGAAATTTTTTTATGTTTTGAGTCAGTTGCGAAAGGTTATACCGCCTCTTATTTACATATTCAATATGTATATATTGCAGGAAGAAGACATAGCTTTTATAAAGCAACAAATTCAAATGCTACAAAACAGTATTGCAAACAATTCTTCTGTGAAAATAACTGATGAAGAGTTTGAGAAACTGCAACAAGAGAACATCAAGTTGAAGCACAGAGTAGCATTACTCAAAAGGGTAACTGAAAGAATATCGAAGATAGATATGTCTTAGAATACTGAAGACATGTCAGCGCGCACAGACTTCATTGCTAACATATTTTTATTTTTCATAATTATTTTTTTGTACTTAGGCTGTAGAAACATCAAGTGCTACATTGTTGAATATGCAAAGCAATAATGTGATTAGTATATATGATACACTCTGTAAAATCATGGAAAAAGCCATCAAGGCTGCTTATCCTAACTTGATTGAACCGCCAATAATAGTAACAAGTAGCACCAATCCCAAGTTTGGTGATTACCAGTGCAACAGTCCTATGTCGTTAGTTCCACTACTGACTAGTCCTGGTATGTCTCTCATCTTATTTTCTAATTCTCATTATAAAATATTAAATATTCATATTATAGATGGTACATATTTGTTCTTTTATTGCAGGTAAAAAAGTAATTCCACGTGATGTTGCTAATAACATTGTATCTAAGTTGGAAGAATCTCCTCTAGTGGATAAATGCGAGGTCGCGGGTTTAGGATTTATAAACATATTCTTGAAACGTGACTTTGCACAATCTGCCTTGAATAATTGGCTGAAAAATGGTGAAGTTCCTCCTCCGTATGTCAAGAAGAAACGAGTGATTGTAGACTTTTCTAGTCCCAACGTTGCCAAGGAAATGCACGTTGGACATTTGAGGTCTACTATAATTGGCGACAGTATTGCTAGGTTATTAGAATATTTAGGCCACAACGTTTTGAGGATCAATCACATAGGCGATTGGGGCACGCAATTTGGTATGTTAATTGCGCATCTTCAGGACAAATTTCCTAATTATTCAACTGTTGCTCCACCTCTTCAGGATCTTCAGGTGATTACACAATTCTTATATATTTTATTTATAATATTTAAAACTTATTTCCTTGTATACACACACAAATATATTTCGATTTATAGGCCTTTTACAAAGAATCTAAGGCAAGATTTGATGCTGATGAGAAATTCAAGAAACGCGCGTACGAGTGTGTCGTTAAATTACAAGCTTCCGAACCGGAGATAACAAAGGCTTGGAAAATGATTTGCGACATATCTAGACAAGGTAAAAATATATATTATTTTCATCAATAATATGTGTAATTATCGATAAGAGAGAGAGGAAGCGCCGTCTAAATATATTATTTTTTATTTGGCATAGATTTTGAGAAAGTGTACACTCGTCTGGATATCAAGTTGACAGAGCGAGGTGAATCGTTTTATCAAACACGCATGGAATCGATAGTCAAGGAATTAGAATCGAAGAACTTGTTGGAAGACGACGACGGCCGAAAAGTGTTGTGGGGCGAAGAACGCACTGGAGTACCGTTTACAATAGTAAAATCTGACGGCGGTTTTACATATGACACATCGGACATGGCTGCCATTAAGCAGCGTGTAGAAGAAGAAAGAGCAGATTGGGTAAATGTTGTTTGACGTGTGTTCTACGTATTATTCTATTAAATTACTTTCTACGATAATTTGTATAATTATATTACAGTTGATATATGTAGCAGACTCTGGCCAATCTCTGCATTTTCAAGTGCTAGAAAGTTGTGCCAAGAGGGTGGGTATTCTCAAGAGCTTTCACAGATTGGATCACGTTGGTTTCGGCGTTGTCTTAGGCGAAGACAAAAAGAAATTTAAAACAAGGTCGGGTACCACTGTGAAACTCGTCGAATTGTTGGACGAAGGTAATAAACCAACGTTTCATTCGTTAAATTTGATATTGTTATCTGTTTCTAACGATCTAACGACAAAGTGTTGTCCGAGGAAGAGTTAAAAATGGCTCAAGAATCGGTGGCGTACGGTTGCATAAAGTACGCCGACTTGTCGCACAACAGAAATCACGAATACGTATTTTCGTTCGACAAAATGCTGGAAGATAAAGGCAACACCGCCGTCTACTTGTTGTACGCTTTGACGCGAATCCGATCTATTGCCAGAACCGCGAACATCACGCCGGAAGAGTTGCGGAAACGCGCGCACGACACCCCGATATCGTTGCAACACGAGAAAGAGTGGAAATTGGCCAAGGTCTTGCTCAAGTTTCCCGATGTGATTCTCAACGTTAGCAAAACTCTGTATTTGCATCCATTGTGCGAACTTTGTTACGAGATTTCGTGCGCGTTTACGGAATTTTACGACAAATGTTATTGCGTGGAAAAGGATCAAACGGGCGAGATTGTGAAAGTGGACATGGGTCGTTTATTGCTCACGGAAGTTACCGCGATTGTATTGGAAAAATGCTTCGCTTTGCTAGGCTTAAAACCTGTTGCGCGAATGTAAGAACATTTTTTTTTTAATATAATTTAATTATCTACTATGCAGATTTTTTTGTGTAACACACTTGCATTATTTTTATTTTCTTTTTTGAATGTGAGAACAAAGAGAAACTCGTGTGCTTCAGTGTTCATCCTACTTTGATTTTGCGCGTTCTATTTCGCCATCTTTTATGCGCTGTATAATTCGATTATTATGTAGATTCTTTTTTATACAACAGTTTTATACAACAGCATCAGTTTAATTTTTTTGTTTTTTTTTGTTTTTTTTGTTTTTTGCGTTTGAACGAAAGAAAATTGATATTGTTCACATTCTATTTTTCATTTTGATTTTGCGTCTTATTTATTTCACAAATTTTTATACGGTGCGTATAAATAAATGATAAAAATAAATATATATTGATAAATATATGTATATTTTTAAAAATATTTATAAATCTTACTCTGCAATAATCAAATGTGTCTACATTTTTTCCCCTTTTACTTCCTTTTATTGACAACCGCGACAATCCAGTTTAATACCGCATGCTGATATAAAACACTCGGCGATCTTTGAAGACCCGTCAATTTTTTTTTTTTTTTTTCAAGAGCGAAGAACTTCAAAATAATGTTGTCATAAAAAAATCCAAGTCAATTCTATTACAATGTCAAGTAATTAGACAGAAATTAACCCGACTAGGAAAAATAAGTGCCAATCATTGAAGGAGTTCTCACTATTGGTTATCCTATGATGGCGGATGTGCCGTACCAGCATGGAAGGGAAAGACGACGAGCAAGTGGTTATCGACAGTGACAATAAGGAGTTCATAACAAAATGGAGTAATGTTACAATAGAAGGGTCAAACTGAAAAATCGCACGACAAAACTCGGCCAGTAAAAAAGTTAAACATTATAGACATTCCTTTCAGTATATTTGAAAAAATGCTCAAGTTCTTAGTATGTGTTTCTGGTTTATTGCTTCCTGATATTTAAAGACTTTTTCATACGCTTTTCATCTCTAGCTGAGTGCAAAAATACAAAATCTTATTTGTAACACCGCGGGGACACCTTCTTTATTTTCTTCACAATGGAAGAAGTAAAATGTGCTTGGAAAAAAAAAACATATATATATATATGTGCTCGGAATAAAACACCCAGAAGCAATAAAATACTCCGGTTTAGATAACACGACAATTTGTATCTTTTTTTTGTGTCGAGACTGCGAACACAATGTGCACGTTTGCGTGACAGATGCGCTTTCATTTGAATTATTATTCAAACATTATTGGAGCAGTCATGACTGATGCACAGGTATTGTCAAGTGAGAGAGGCGAAGCGATTTGAAACTGATATTGAAGCCAAGTTTAAGACATTGAAGCTATTGTCTCGTGATGCGACCTGAACGAAAAATATGCGAAAAACGATGTTAATCTTCACAATCTTCACGTCTTAATAATTGTTCCCATCACCAGAAATTGCACATAAACTACTGTGATAAAAATGCACGTGATCGATTTGAACAGATTATCTGCGACAGAATTTTGAGATTTATCAAAATTGGACCGTTTTTTTTTTTTTTTTTTATTATTATTTCTTTTGTCTTACGAGTCGTTTCAACCAAGAAACTGCAGAATTAGTCGCAACCAATTAACGTGTAACGCAAGTCAACTACGTTTAGTTAACCGACAGATTATTATTGTGTACATACGCGCGACCTTGACGGTCTCGTCGAAGGAAAAAAAAAGGAAAGAAAAAAGAAAAGATATATGAATATATTAATCAATTGACTGAAACCGTGTTCCATGATCGTCTTCGCGTCGGAAAAGCAAACAGCGCGCGCGTTACAACACACAATTGTACGTGTTCATAATACGTACGCGTGTAGACATCGCGCAAAAACTCTCCGATAGCGAGAATCTAATATTAACCGAGTCGACGCGCAGGATTCGATTCTCCGCGAATGCGCTCGGTATTGCGCCAACGAGGCTGACGCTGCGGAATGAAATTTGTCTCGGTGTTGTCGATGTAGTTTCGATAACTCGATAAAAATCCGACGAGCGGAAGAGCAATCGTTTTGCCGCGTAGAACTCACCCCCTCTCTCTCTCTCTCTCTCTCTCTCTCTCTCTCTCTCGCTTTCTCGCCCTCTTCTCTCCCGTTCACCCATTTTTGCCCCGTCTCTGCGTCCTCTCGCTCTCTTCGCCTTCGAAGGTCCTTTCCCCTCCCTAATCTGGACTGCATGGGTTAGAGGTTAGTCGGTCGAACACACGGGGGTTGTTGCAAAGTGGTGACGCGAGGCGCGCGTTCGTTGAAGTGAATCGTGTGTGTGAGGAACAAGAAGGGATCGAAGGGAAGGGGAAGATATAGCCAGTTCCCGGACATGATCCTTCTTTGATCCGTTTTACTACGGTCGTTTCCCCGAATTAAGGTGGAATAAGAAAGAATTTGCGAGAATCTTTTCGCCTTAACGTAACCTTTTTCGTATTTTGTTTTTTCGCGCGTCAGACGTTGTTTAAAAAATTTATTCCGCGCAAACTCTCGTATTTAATTCATACGGGGTGAACACGTCCAATGATTTTGGACACTTCGGCAAAGACCTGTCAATTTTTTCAAGAGTAGACGTCGAAGAGTAACGTCGCCGTAAAAAATCAAAATTAATTCTTTAATGAACAACTAAACAAAAATATTAATTTAACGCGTGTACAACTATGAAAAATTAATAAATGCCAATCATCGAAGAGGTTTTTCTACATGCGTGCGAACGACGTTTCAACAAGTATTGAATTTCTAATCGCACACGCGCGAAAAGTCGCGCAAATTATTTTTATCATTTTTGGACACGTAAGATCTCGTAATATATTTTATCGTGATTCTATTACAGTTGATAACAATTTGAGAGATATTGCATCTCACGGTGCGTTGCGAGTGTAGAGATTTTCAGATTGCGAGACTACTCGGGTGTCATCGCGCAGCCGGAAACGGAGACAATTCGCGTTGATTAAGAGATGCGAAATGGGGTGCGCGAATCGGGTCGCGCTCGTGTGGCTCGCGATAAATTTGCCGCGGAATTCATAAAGCATCGTTACCTCGCTCCCGACGCGAATTGCGCAAAGGAACGGTTTGCGTTCGGTGTTTTTCTTTTCAGCGTTTAAAAAAAAAATTACGCGTGTCCTCTTTCGGGAATATCTAAAAAAAAAAAAAAAAAAAAAAAGGACGTATTATTTCGTATCACGCGGAGACAACTATATCGTTCTTGTTCGACTCGGTCCCCGATGACAGGCGCGTCGCTTATGTCGGATTACATTAGAGGATTTGCAACCTCGACTTCGACATATGCTCGGAGATGCTTTCTCCGCCCGGGAATCGTTAATCATCTGTGATAGACCGATAATATTGAATCATGACGATTAAAATCATGCTCGCCATATACGCGATGATTTCGCGTATGCAATCATTTGTTCAACCCTCAACTACACCGGCCTTAAATCTACACTGGCTGGAAGATGATAGTTTGTTATCAAATATAAAAAGAAAGAAAACAAAATAAAAAAGAGACACTAATATAAAACAAAGAAAATACAGTTGTCAGAGCTCTAAAAATAAAATAATATTTTTCGCGGAGATATTCGATTTTTTAATTTGCGCAAGTCTCACGGATCCTCCAAGTCTGTCCAACTGAGTAGATCATTTTCGAGGTCTGTCCGCAAAGGGTTAATTATTACAGCGACGCGAAAGATTATGTTTGAATCGCGCGGTGACAAATTCATCCCGTTAGGGCAATAAATTGGACACACTTGGAAGTGTCCCGCTCCCAGGAATCATCGCGATATCAGTCACCGTAACGCCGTACTCGTCCGGCGAATTACCTCACGCGCGCAACGGCGACGACGTTTATTATTTTGCGGACGAGGGGAGAAAACCCCCCCTTCCGCGCGCGCGAATCCCCCTTCTCGCACATGTAGAATTGAAATCGCACTCAAAAAAGAAAAGGGTAATCTGTACCTGCTGTCATCTAGTAAATAAGCAAAATCGACGAGGGGGATCGCGTGCGCGAACTCTCATCTCATTAAAGCGGCATGATAGTCAGTTTAACTGCATGCGCGGGAAGCGCGTGTTTCGACATCCCTCTCGATCTTTTACTTCAGTCACAGAGATTTAAGGATATTATCGAAGTTTTTCCCTCACAACGACATCAGACTAGAGACGAGACACCATGCTAATGCAATTTTCACGGATTACCTCACCTCAAGGAGGATGTAACATTGTAATTTCAAAAGAGACTGTGTCCTTTTTAAACTTTTTCACAAAGTTTCACTTTTAAATTCCGAATACGGCATTCGGCAATTAGATCCTGACCGAGACAAAAAATTGGTTCTTCGAATTAAATAAACGAGTTCGAAAAATTATCGTCGCGTCAAATCGCGGTAACAGATCGCGCGACTACCAGAATCATAAAGTCACCAAGTAGGGAGAGGATTCGTGTATGGAGTGCAATAAAACGAAAGGGTAGGATGAGACAATGAGGGGTGGGACAAGGGGGCAACGAGGAGGGTTAGAAATAAAGGGCGGCGAGAGAGAAGGCAAGTGGAGGCTATGCTGAAGGGATTACCACGCAAATATTTATGTAGCGAGACCCCACGGGACGGCGGATCATCAAATTCCAATGACAAAACGGTCCGCGCGAGGAGGCCTGGCTGGATTTTCGTGTCTGCGGGTGGTGGGACATCAGTGGAGCAGCGAAGAGGGGGAGAAGATCGCATTCACATATGCTACTCCGAGAGAGCGGAGATGTTCCCGCGCAGTTTTCGGGAACGTTGCTGCATTAGTGGCACACACACACACACACACGTTACACACGTGCGAACGTGTGCGAAACAGAAAAAAATCATAATGTTTGGTTTTTTCACTCCTTTGTCGTTCGAAACAAAAGACTTTGTATTTACGAGCTTCGTGTTTATGTACGAAAAGTTTTTTAGGTAGCCGCGCGGTTAAGTAAAAATTCTCAGCACTTGTTAGAAATAAAAAAAAAAAAATATGGACACTTACAACTCTCGGAAGTCATAAATCGCGCGGGTTTCCCTAAACTACGCCATGATCTTTCTTGAAAGATTATGTACGATGATTACAAGTATATCGAATGAACCGTAAAAGACACTAATGTATTCGAAATATTCGAGAATGATGGAAAAAAATTTGCAGATGTATGCGCGCGCACACACACACACACACACAATTTTTCCCGGTTCGCTCCAATGAAAGCTCGGGTCAATTTTTGTCGGTCAACACTGTCTCGTAAGTAACGCGATCTGTGCTATTCTAATGTCTCAGGATCTTTGCCATTCTCTTTGTTCCTCGTATTAGATACGCACTCAGTAGAATACTTAGAGCTACCGTACAAATAAACCGAGCCAAAAATTTTCCTTCACCGAATTGTGGAACCTTCTGTGAACGTTCAAATTACGTGTTTTTTTTTTTTTTGGCTACTGCGAGATGGATGCTAATAGAGCGAGCGCTTCGGAATCGACGTGTAAATTAACGCATAATTTCCCCCTTTCTCTCACTTCTCTGAGACACACTGGCAGACAAAAATTTTATTAATTTGCCAAACAGAAAAAAATTGTCTGAAAAAATCTTGAAAATTTAAAAAAGTCTCTTATTAGCGTAATTGCGATTCAGTAGCGTTGCATACACAAATACATACTTAAAACTGTTGGAAAAGCGTTTTAAAGCAATTTCCGTAAATCGAATGATTCACTTTGTCTTTCGCCTGCCCGGTCCGCATCACGTCCCGGCTACGGAAAGGGGAGAGCAGTTCCGGGGTAGCCTGTCGGGGACGCAGGTGGCGACGCTCAAAGCCAATTATGCGAACGCGCCCAGACGTCGACGTCGGTCTCGCAAATCCCTATTCCTCGCAAAGCCCTTGCTCGCGCGCGCGAGGATTGGCAAGAGGAGAAGTTTAACTTGTCCGCGCTATAACGGATTAACGGCAGCGATTTATTCGCAAGTAATTGTTTTCCTCCCTTTAATTAACTCGCATTTATTTCGCGTAATGGGCCCGGGGTTTTGCGCGCCGCGGTTCTTTCGCTCGCTCGCTGAATTCCTCGGACGTGTGTGTATACGCGTGCGATGAAAAAAGAAAAAAAAATACTGTTTCCGCGTTGAAAAATAAATCGCGATTGCGTTTCGTTTTACGTGTTTCCGTCAGATTTTTCCGTCCGTCGTCGACGCAATCGTCTGGTTTCTTCGAAATCGAAATTATTTCCAAGTGTCGCGTTGGACGGACAACAACTGACTTTTCGCACGTTCTCAATTAATTTTGTTCATATAAACGTGCACAACATGCAGAAAACAACAACGTACCTATGCAATTTCCGCGGGATGTTATACACGGGACGATTTCGCGCACGAAGAAACGGAGACGCCGAGTCGCCATTTTGCCGACAATAAAATAACTCGATTGCTCAGGAGTCGCTTCTTATCTTTCCTATTATCGATAGCTGGCCAGGGACCAAATATGGCCACGGCAGCGGTTGCCATGGCTACGTTCAATATCTCGCTTCGGCCCCATCATCCGCGCTATTATCGCGCTTCGCCGTAAATAAGGAGAAAGCACTCCCTCATCTCCGAGGAGGAACGAGTCCTCGCGCGCGTTTCGCGAGAGAGAAAGAGAGACGAAGACGATTCTATTTCACAGGCACGCGATATACGCGCTCTGTGCTTATTTCAGACTGCGCGAACGCTCATGAAACTGAGAAACTGTGTCTCAAATGAAAATCGTTCTCTCTGTGTTAATGGAATATGTTTTCTTTTTTTTTTTTTTTTTTTTTTTTTTAACAAATGTAATTTTTCGTAGGAAGTTTGTCAACAAATTGTTCGGCTTTTGCTTTTAATTCTCTGATGTATTTTTCATTCTTATCTATTTTACTTATTTTTGTTGTCAATCAGAAAAAAACAAGCTTGAAGAAATTCAAAAACAAAATCGATCTGACAGCTAGTCGGCTTTCACCGATGGTTAATTTATTGTAAAATTAAATTTATATTTCTAAATGTAAATGAAACGTTTCGATCATCTTTAGCCAATCTATGTAAACAATACACATTTGTCTATTTTTTTCAAAAATATTAATAAAACATATTTTATAACAAAAAATTGTGTTTGTGAAAGTAATCAATTTTTTATGGCGAAGATTAAGAGAGACTTGTCAAGGAATTTCTTGGATCTTTTCGATGTATTTTTCTCTATTATTCTCTCATTGTTTCATTCTTTTTCGCTTGTCTATTTTTATTATACTTGCAAGAGAAATTTAGTACAGCTAACAAATATGCGAGAATAAATGACCGTTTCTCCCGTGCAGGGGTGGTGAATAGAAAATGGTCGATTAATGGCAAAAGTTCGTCACGATAGACAGAAGGGCCCGAGGAACGATGATATCACTGACGAGAGTCGCCGTATTGGCTGCCACCCAACTCAAGCAATTCGATCGGTCGGCAAATGATAAGCTCGCCATTAAGTTTCCTGCATTTTCCCTCTTCCTCTCTCCTCTCTCTCAACCATTATACCAATTGCGAGAGCGTGTACCATACTACATGATGTTTGAAAACATACGCGCGCCCTCCCCCTTCGTGTCTTTTCGAGAAGGGGGAGATTTGAAATGACAAGAGAGAAAGAAAGAGAGGAGATATAAGACGGATGCAACGCCGTAACTTTTGTTGCCTTTTATCGTGCGCGTTTCGAATTGAACTTGTAACTACGCTTGTACAATCGAGACGATTCGCAACGTGTCCTTAACGCTGTATCTTATTATGTTCGAAGATACAAGAAATAATTGGATGTCTACTCTCTGTTTTCTGACAAAACAGAGGAAAATACACGTCATGAGAACGTGTTTTGTCTTGTTGTCTTTGAAGTCATATTTTGCACATTTAACTGTGAGCAAAGTCAATAAATTAAACATCTTACCTCTTTACCTGAGTTTCTCTTATTCATTATTCGAGAATAATACCGAGTATTTATTGCGCGCCAAAGGGGTTCTTTCTGAGGAATTTTTCCTGTTTCAATTTTTAATGGTTTTGTTTGTCTAACTTTCTCAAACGTATATGTCGCATATACAAAATGTATACGCGAAGAGATACACGTGAAAATAAACCGAATGATCTGTCATTCAAGGCTATTTTGCGTCGGACAATATTTTATTTTATTTTTTTTATTTTTTTCTTCACTTTCTCTCAATTCTCTCTTTTATTTTTAGCTTTCCCCAATGTGTGCGTTTCGCTCATCTTCTAACAATCTCGGAAGTTTTATTGCGACATAAATAAGTTAGCGCGCAAACAAAAGCGTCTGATTAACAATAAACGTCACATTACTCTAATATATAACCCTTGCCCAGGTAAGGGTGCGTCATTTCCTTTGTACGTTTTTTTTTTTTTTTTTCTATTACTTCTCTCTTTTGTACGTTCTTCAATTTTTTGGATACAAAAGTCGTAACGAGTGTTAAGGACATCAATGTGTGCAAACCAGACTTGACCGTGTCCAAATTTTCTAGACAATTGTCGCGTTTTAATTGGTTTCTTTTTTTTTTTTTTTTTTTTTTTTTTTTTTTAAAGCGCGGCGGAGGTCAGCGCGGAACGATAACTTATTTGGCTCGCCGAGGATTTACGAGATCCGATATTGGATAATGAATCAGGTCTCTCTTCCCTTGATGGAATTAACTCACCTATAGCCCGGGAGAAAACTCCCGTATAGCGGCGACGTCCGCGTGTAACCTTTATTAGAGAACAGAAGAAGGAAACCGGAAAGGGTGAGAAAGGGAGGTAAAGAGAGAGAGAGAGAGAGAGAGAGAGAAACGCGCCAAGCTCGTTCGACTTGTTTTACGGGCTCGTGTTACGTCTTTATGAGAGTAAGACGTAAGTCAAGGGTTTTGTTCTCCGCGACTTGCAGTCTTCATGCGCTTCTAATTCTAGTTTCTTAACTTCTCGCGGTGTGAACAATCGTGAATTACATTTACTTTCGTCAATTGAAAAGCCGTTTCTTATCGCCCTTTTTAAGATAAATGTCCAACTGGCTGGACACATGGTGAGAAATAATTATATGAATTACTTACATGTTAAAGAAATAATTATATGAATTACTTACATGTGTGAAGTTAGAAACAGAGTTTTGAAAAGTTTTTTAAAAACAAGTTTTTTAATTTTATATCTTAAAAAACATTTAAATAATACTGAGAATTGTTATGTCTAATATTTACATCATCTAAATAATTATTCTAATATTTACATCATGTAAATAATTATTTTTCTAATAAATGGAACAGAATTTATGTCTAATATTTATACATATCTAAATAATTATTTCTTTAATAAATGTCCGGTCACACTGAAACGATCACCTTACGGGTGTTGTCGAGAATGTACAACATTTTGGTTAAATAGATACGATAACTAGAGTTCTAAGTATTGATGAAATTATGGGAAATAAGCGCGCTATAAAACTGTCGTAAATCTCGCAAGTGATGAATTCGTATTTATGTGTTTTAATAAAAACGACTGACATAAAACGCGCAAAAACCCATGTTTTCAGGAATTGTTCACGAAGAATTCACGACTTCGGAAAGATCACGCCGACGTGTCTCAATATTTTCGCCGACAAAATGTTGTTGGGGGCGCGCGGCATTGTGACTTCAAAAAAAAATGATGAAAAAAACGACGCCAAGGACGGGGTCTCTCAGGTATCCCATTACCTGTTCCGGTCATTGTTGAAGCACAATCGCCGATCGTCATTTGCGAAGTCGTCATTGTATCGCGCGTTACGTAATGACGATAATAAAGACATGATGTAGGGTCAAGGAGATTTTCTCTTCGTTTTTTTTTGATTACCTACTCAAACTTTTATTCACATTTTCGCACTTTCGAAACGATCTAAATTCTGTTATTTTTCTTACGATCTACACTGATTCCGGGCTAATAAACTGAGTTATATGTTGCTACCGGCAATGAGAGGTACTTAAAACGTTAATGACAGTTACACGTACCTATAAAAACGTTGATGAACAGTTGCATACGCATATACATACATATATATATATATATATATATATATATATATATATATATATATATATATATATTT